>LPNX010562713.1:97751-130952 GCA_001517045.1 Pseudotsuga menziesii | reverse complement strand
AAGTTAGTACATCCCGTAGTCTAAGCAAAAATCCTAGTTAAAATGCCTAAAAATTACAAAACTCAATTTATTAATAAGCAAATGACATAATACCTTTTTAACCATATTTTATAGATGGACTTTAAAGTTCTTAGTCAAAATGGAGGTTTTATGAAGGAAATGAGGGTTATATAAGAGGCAAAAAGGGGTCAAAAACAGTGCCCAACAGTGGGAATGAAATTGAAATTCATATCCGTTGATGTATGCTAAACCAACTCTTGTCCTTCCTAGTGATCTAGTTCCCATTTGAGATAAAGAAACTAGTTCTAGTCAATCAAAGATTTGATTGGTAGCAAGGGCAAGGCTTCAAGTTCAAGGTTTTATTCCTTAAAGACTCTATTAAAACTGTTGGAAAAAGAAGAATTGTATTTGTTTTTCATGGATTGGATGCAAGTAGAAAAGGAAGCACCCTAATATGAATCAAGGATGTAAGGGAGAATAAGGAAAACCTTTTTTTGTTTATGTATTTTACTTTGGCTAGAAAATAATTCAAGATCAAACTAATGAAGGGGCAGAGAGGGTAAATAACTCTGAATCCATATCTTAAAGGATTCCTTGGATGTGTCTTCATGATATACTCTTAGAATAAAATTTCCTCAAGTTTGAAATTTTAGATAGGATGGCCCTTTATGGAGCTGTTATTATTCTATTATGGTGCTCCAAAAGGGAGAATCTACTCAAATATAGGATAATAACTGAACTGTAATATTTTCCCTCTAGCACCAGGGATTCATCATTACTTCTTTTTTATTTTATTGTTTGTGTGGGGAATCTAATTGTTAACTTTGTTACCCAATTTAGATTTACAGTTCTACCATCCTAAGGAAATATCAGTCAAATGAATTCTCAGTCTATCACTAGCAAAACATAGACACATGCATATACTGATTTCTAGTATTGAGTTTTTTGTTTTTGTAATTACATGGAAAAAATTCACCTTAAATTTTACATAGGTTTATGATGTTAGATAGCAATTTATTGCGGTAAAGTTGCAACTTGTGTATCCTTGCAGTATATTTATTAACTATGGAAGGATGTACTAGCCTAGCTATGAAACTCAAATGCATTGCTACCCTTCCATTTCAACATATCCTATATATTGGCTACTTCTAGTTGTCTTCGGAAGGGGGGTTGTGATGTCTTAATGGAGTGTAATATTTGGGAAAATTTCCTTCAAAGCAAGTCATTGATTCTGAAAAACCCAAAAGGACTACCATTTATATGGTGTCTCTATTAGTGTTATACCGTAAGATCCAATCATTTTTTAATTGACATTCGAGGAAGGAACAATAGTCCTTTGGGGTTTTTATGGCACATTTAGACATAGAGAAACAAAATGCATAAGGAGGATCATGGTTACCCAACAAATTACATAGTACCTAGTTGTTTCAAATTATAATCCAAAAAATGCATGCCTTAAAAGACTTGTAATGATGGTTTTTCAATGCAAATATAGCCTACATGGGCACGAATGAAGAAATGTTGGGAAATTTGGGAAATGATGTGCATCACAATAGAAAGAAACCTCCATATCTAGGTAAACCCATGGATAAAAACAATAGTAAGAGTTATTATTTATAATATGGGCATGTTCTGAGCATAGTAGGGCATGTTTCCTTGAAACAACAACAACAAAACTACCACAATCACAAATTTCAGGCATATTCCCACAAACACCATGCTTAAAATTATCCAAACTGTGTATTAGAGGTACCAAACAATGTTGATCTTGTAGCAACATAGGTTTGGTAGTGCATTCATCACATATTTTTTGAGTTCATTTTGACTAGTCTCAAATAGTTTTAAATCCCAATGTTCAGTCCTTTCTAGTTTTGATGGCACAATTAGACATAGAGAAAAAACATGCATGAGGATCATGGCTGATCTGCAATAAATTACATAGCGATTGGTTGTTTCAAATTATAATTTGACAAAGCACACCATATAAGACTTTTAATAATGGCTATTTTTTTATCAGTTGTGCAATTTTTGTCCTAATGCATCCCTAGCAACCTTGAATCTTCAAACTTGGGTGGATTCTTGGGCATGATTAGGCCTCCTAACAACAATGATTATTCAATCTAAGAAAGTATGAGCATCCTAGTCCCTTGTATCATCAAATGTGGGAATGTTTTCAGTAGCATCAACCCTAATAATCCGTGAATTTAAGGTTCTATGTGCTTTTAAGGAGCTTCAAATACCATCACTGTTAATCTTGGTTATGAAAGAAGCAATTTTGGACACTTTTGGGAAATTATGTTCATCACAATAACAAGAAGCCTCCATATCTAAGTAAATCCATTGATGAAAACAATAGTAAGAGTCTGTATTTCTAATATTGACATGTTATAAGCATAGTAGGGTGTTTTTCCTTGTAACAACAGCAACAAAACCACCATGAAAACCACCCCAATCTCAAATTTTGGGGTTATTTTCATCAGTAGCAGCCCTAAAATTTGATAACCTGTGTACTAAAGGTACCAGACAATGTGTATCCTTTAACAACATGGGTTTGGTAGTCTATTGATCACATTATAACAGAATGTTTCAGATCATTTTGACAAGTCTTAGATGGTTTTGATGCCCAATGTTCTTTAGGGTTTTTGTGGAACAATTAGACATAGATCAACAACATGCATAAGGAGGATCATGGTTGAAATACAACAAATTAGAAATGGCTTCGTTGTTTCAAATTAGAATTCTTCAAATGCATGCCATAGAACACTTCTGGTTTTTTAATTCCAATTTGACATGAGAATAATATAGCTGAAGACGACAACATATCTTATATCCATGTCAGATGGTTTTTCATTACTTCATTGATCTTGCAAATTTAGTCATCCATGTGTGGAATCCCCAATCTATGGAGACAATGTGAGATATCTACTTTAGAAGAGCATGAAAAGAATCTAGTAAAACCCTTACAATATAATACATCAATTCCATTGTAGTGTGTTCCAACATAAAGATGGCATTGAGGATAGCTTCATCATAAATGATTATTCATGCTACTCACCATTGATCTAGGATTCCTTCCACAAAAGTTAAAGGAAAGAAAGTCAGAAAGACAATCTTTATGTTTTAACTAGAAGGAGAAATTGACAAATAGATTGACCTTATATACTCAAAACCTATTATACATGGTTATGGCCCATGGGTACTTCACCAAAATATAAAACCATAGTCTTCAACATGGAACCCTTTATTATCAGTTTTGTTATCATTCTGATAACTTTCATAATAGACTTTCTACAAAATTAGAACACCAAGGCTAGGAATGGAACTTAAAACCTATTATACATGAACTAAAGGACCACACTATTGTCTTGTTCTTCTTGAAAGTCCCTTCAATGATAGAGCTTGTTTCCATTCAAATAGCTTACACAACAAACTTTCTACAATGTAGAAAAACCATCAAGGGGAATGGAACTCAAACTTCTTACACATGTATACTGATCCTTATCCAAAATATTGAATTGAGGCCTTTAGCAAGGTACCCACTGTTAGTGCTAGAAATTTTTGCTCGAATACCATAGGAATAAGCTAACACAATCTCAAAAGAAATAGAATGAAATTGGTTTTTAGGGTTTTGGTTTAAAACTTCATCAAAAATGAGGTAATAAACATTCACAAGATAATGCAGAACTGAATCATGCACAAGTTAGATAAAATGGGGATCAAACACATTCCAATAAGCTAAAAACATTACACATGAAATACTAATTCCACCCGCAAGCTACAAGCATTTACATGAATAAATCCTTTAAACAAGAAATGAAATTGTAGATTGAGCAACCAACCAGATCAGAAATGAAATAGCATGACAGGTAAAATGGATTTTCAGTTTATATATAATCAATAACAGTCATAAAATTACATAAGAGTTATAAGTGCTAGCTTGAGATATCATAGCTCAAAAAGCCTCTCATTGAGTCAAAATTCCAACCCTTGCACTGTATGCCTCTCCCCTTTATATAATTACAAAGATATAATATGAAGTAGTTCCATATTCACTTTTAGGTTGAATTTGAAACTAATCAGCAATTACACTAAACAAATTTCAAATATTAATAACTAATTGACTAAAAATAGCAAAATCAGATTTCTTGAAAATCTGGCAAATTTCTGAAAAATGGATCTCAAAGAAGCCCCAATATCTCTCGATCTGGGATACGTGTGTAGAACCTGATAGAGGTTTTTGTGAATGACTTGTGATAGAAAAAAAAATCTATTGTTTTTTAAAAATGATTCTCCAATCAATCAGAATTTCGCAAGATGAAGACTAAAATAGGAAAATATTAAATATTTTAAAACCCTCAAGACCAGGCTGTAAACATTAAATCGAATCTTTCGAACCTTGAAAGTTGTTGCAAAACTGGGAGAGTTTTTTTTGAATGGGTCTCTTGTGAAAAAAAACCTCTTTTTTTTTCTAAAATTCATCTCCATCAGCTCATAATCCGCACTCAAGTGCAATGACCAAAACAAGAAAAAATAGAGCATAACTATGCATTTTATTTTTTATTTCAAGGGCTTCTTTTGCTACCGGGTTCTGGTCTCCATCTCATTTCTTCTCCTCCTATCGTTACAAATTATTTTCCTAGATACTTAATAGCTGAGATTTGTACAGTCTCACCTTTTAATCCTGCTATAACTGACTATTCTTTAAACATTCCATTTGAACTCTGTAGATTATCAACTTTCAGCTTATATGGAATAGGAAACTCCATTATAACTTCTTGTATACTTGTGAAAATTTGATTATGTTCCAATGAACTCCTTCCTTCTTCCTATTTTATATCAACTCTATGGCTCTCTTCTATATTCTCTGAAAACTGCTCTTGATTTCCATTGAGTGCTCCTCTGATCTCTTCATACACAGACTCTTGAAATTCGTGAACTAAACCTTCTTCTTGAATACTGTCTTTAGAAAAGTTCAAAAATATTTCAAAAATGCTTCTCTATAATAATGAATATGGAAGCCTATTAAATTCGTGACAAATAGATTCACGATTTTTTCAATTTCCCCTACAAAACCAACACTCTGTCAATGTAAGCCACAATTTTATTAATGGTTTTTCTACCTGGTTGCACATCTGTCATGATGACAAACAAAACTGCTGAATATGCACTATCATGCCTTCATATGTATCCAACAAAATTCCACAAATGTCTCTTCAATGGCCACGACTACCCACCGCATCCTTCAATAATTTTATCAAATTAAAAATTGATAGGTGACACCATGATCCTCAATAATTCTTGCAACTTCTCGTTCACATGTCGTAATCATTACTGGGTTCTAAACACGTATCATTCCATCATCACAGTGTTAAACGACTCCCTCTGCTTTCGATTACATAGCATCACCATTATTTTCCATAATTTCACAAATACAAGATTCTTGTAGCGTCGTCGTTCTTTGACCTTCACTCCTGCACCACAGGAATCCTCTTTTGCATATTTTTTACCAATGCTTGAAAAAAATGAGGGTTAGTCATAAAGCATAAGACTTGAAATAAACTTTATTATAAGATTTTTGAGACCTTAAAGATATATATATTAACTAATAAGCCCAAAGAACAAACCTTAAAACTAAAATAATGAAATAATCAAACCATTAAAAGCATTAAATCAAACAAAAATTATTGATTGCCAAAAATTCTCAAAACCAACTTAAAATGTAAAATCATAGTAAACCAATGGTTGGGAAAATAAGACAAATAACGTAAGAACAATATCTAGTTATAACATTTGGCTCCTTCTACGGGATGAAATCCTCCTTGTGAGGTTTCAAGAACCTGTAGATTAGTTCCTTCTATCCACTCAACTAAACCTGTCTACTACTTTGAAAAATTTCCATTGGGTTATGGAGTCTTTATTCAATCTCTGTCCCAGCCTACAATTCATTTCTAACCAAGGGTTGCAGCTTGTTTTTTCAATCAAAGCATAAACCTATACTTTTGAAATGACAAAATGCTGCTACAAACCAGCATACTGAAAAACATCTGTGTGCTCATATGTCTATCTTATTCTTCTATTTACTCCTACTTCTAATCAGAAGAAACAACCCAATCAAGTGAAACCAGGAAACCATTTGACTTAGAATCATAATTCCATGCATGCTATTTTTTAAGAAGACACACAAAAGATGTGATAAATGCAATAAAGAGTCTGTAGGCAGCTGATACTTATAGCTGAAAATAGGAAGTATGCCAACAGTTGGAGAATTAGAAACCTTTGAAAAATACAACTCCATCCAAGAAGCCATGGGATCATGAAACTCAAGAAAAATTATTCCTTCCTGTTGTTAAAAAAGAAAGGATTGCAAATGGGTGTCCTCAATTCTCAATACGCCATGAGATAATGCAATAAGATAAAAATATATAAAATCTTCGACTCTGTTGAGGTTATCTTGTTTTATATCTTCCACGAACCCAAGCTGACTGATTTCTGAAGAGTGTTGCTTAACTAATGAGGACCGAAAGAATGGTTGTAGTATTTCTTTATATCCATAAAAAAATTGTCATATTTTCATAATGGTTTTGAGCAGCAAAGTTATCACAGCCATGGATATTAGACACATGTAATATTACACTCAAAATATCTATAGTCTAGATGCTATCAATTTGAAAGTCAAATCAATTCAGAACTTTTTCTTGTTCAGTAAAAAGATTGGAATATAATTCACTTACAATCAGTTTCTGTTGATCATGAAATTTCTAATTTAAACCTTCAATGTCTTCATTATATTCATCATAAAGTGAAGCATTCTCTTCCTCTCCATTGCAGTTCTTTTTAAACTTTGGCTCAAGAATGGAAACCAAGGGCTCTTCAAACTACTTCTCGACCTTTAAATAAAATCCTTGACCAAAACTTGATCAAAAAAAATTCTGAAAGTGACCATAAGTCAAGAATGGCAGCTTATTTCTTATATCAGTATTAAGATGCTGAAGAGCAGTAACTTCTTCTTCATAACATGATAATCTCATAGCAAGAGCTAGGAAATTTCTACTATAATCCACTGAAAGTATATTATCATCTAAAAAGTCAGGAAATTGATATGAAGAATCAACACAATCATCATTTATATCCTTGTTCATTTGAAAATCTGAAAATGATGAAGAAAATTGTCTTAAATCAGAATGATACCTACATTCTTATTCATGTTCATAAGCTTGTATATCTTCAACATGAGCTTGATGTCGAAGCATTTTGCAAGCTCAGATTTTCTCCTCCACTCCTTTTGCATCCTCAAACAATTGTCTTAAAGATGATGATTTCCTTTCTAATGGGAAAAAGACAAGATATGAATGTTGAGCCAGAACATAATATACCATAGCAAGTTTTTCTGAAGGTCTGATCATCGTAGGCATACTGATATAAAAAATTTAAAACCTCTAATTAAATTTAGTAATTGGCTAATCATTCTCCATTTACAAACTATAAAATTCAGAAATAAGTTGATCATATGATTTATTCTTACCCCAATACTTCAAAAAATACATCATGTAACTCTTCCCATGATTCAATTGAATCAGCTTTTAAATTTTGGAACCGGAAGCCAGCATATCTAGCAAAGGATTTCGAAAATAACCTCATGACAACATCCTCATGCATGATTTCAAAATTATCAATGAAATTATGAAAAGATCCTAAATGCTTCTATGTTGTGATATGGTCTTTTCCAGTAAAATGGGCAAGATATTCAACAAAGTAGGATGGGTAAGGATGTAAGTGAGATGGAATCCTAAGAGGTTTAAACATCTTTTGTCTGAGTCTATACTGAAAATATGTGAGTTTAAAATGAGGCTCAACAAGCTATTCACAATTTTTGGTAGTTGTGTTAGAAGGTAATGGATCATATTTATTCACTACAATATTACCAGAGTAATTAGGTTCAAGAGATATGGCTATATGTATATCATGTTTCACATGTATTTCAAATGAACGAATATGATCAACATCAATAAAAAAAGAAAAATGCGGACTTTCTTCTTCCAAAGAGGTATATATACCTGAAGGTTTATGATCATCAAAATAGACAAAACAAAAAATAATTATTTTGACATGCAATGGGAAAGACGGGAAGGAACTAATGAATACAAACAAAATCTCATGGGGGAAAGTAACAAGCTGATACTCATTATTTCCATTTCGCTTCTTCATTTTTCTATCAACAAAATTCTCCTTGCAGTAGAATCTTTAATCGCGGAGTCACCAGGAACATGATTGCATTCTATCTCTATGTCCTTCTCTTTTCTGCCATCAAGAGTTAGATTTGTGTCATTGTGATTCTTCCCGGGGAATATAATCTTGATTTCCATCCCTAGCAATGGCACCAAATATGTTAGTGCTAGAAATTGTTCCTAGACTACCACAAGAACAAGCTAACACAATCTCAAAAGAAATAGAATGAAATTGGTTTTTAGGGTTTTGGTTTAAAACTTCATCAGTAAGGAGGTAATAAACATTCACAAGCTAATACATAATTGAATCATGCACAAGTTAGATAAAATAGGGATCAAACACATCCCAATAAGCCATAAACATTACACATGAAATACTAATTCCACCCACAAGCTACAAACATTTACATGAATAAAAACTTTAAACAAGAAATGAAATTGTAGATTGAGAAATCAACCAGATCAGAAATGAAACAACATGACAGGTAAAAAGTCTTATCAGTTTATATATAATCAATAACACTCATCAACTTACATAAGAGTTATAAGTTCTAGCTTGAGATATCACAGCTCAAGAAGCCTCTTCTTGAGTCAAAATTCCAACCCTTACATTGTATGCCTCTCCCCTTTTTATAATTACAAAGATATAATATGAAGTAGGTCCACATTCATTTCTTTAGGTCTAATTTGAAACTACTCAGTAGTTACACTAACCAACTTTCAAAGATTAGAAACTAATTGGCTAAAAATAGCAAAATCGGATTTCTAGGAAATTTGGCGAATTTATGAAAAATGGGTCTCAAAGAAGTCCCAATATCTCTCAATCCGGGATACCTGTGTAAAACCTGAGAGATTTTTTTTTGAATGATTCCATGATGGAAAACTAATTCTCTTTGTTCTTAAAAATTATTCTCCAACCAATTAGAATATGCCCCGCAAGATGAAGACTAAAACAGAAAAATATTAAATATTTTAAAACCCTGAAAAATAGGCTGTAAATATTAAATCGAATATTTCAAACATTGATAGTTATTGCAAAACTAAGAGAGGTTTCTGTGAATGGGTCTCTTTTAAAAACAAACCTCTTTTTTTTTCTAAAATTCATCTCCATCAGCTCGTAATCTACGTTAAATTGAAATGACTAAAACAGGAAAAAACATAGCATAACTTTGCATTTTATTTTTTATTTCAAGGGATTCTTTTGCTACTGGCTTCTGGTCTCCATCTCGTTTATGCTCCTCATAGCATTACAAATGATTTTCATTGATACTTAGCAGCTGATATTTTTATAGTCTCACCTTTTAATCCTACTATAACTTACTCTTCTTTAAACATTCCATTTGAACACTGTAGATTATCAGCTTTCTGCTTATCTGGAACAGGAAACTCCATTATATATTCTTGTATACCTATGAAACTTTGATTATGTTCCAAATAACTCCTTCCTTATTCCTATTTTTTATCAACTCTATGGCTCTCTTCTATATTCTTTGAAAACTGCTCTTGATTTTCATTGAGTGCTCCTCTGATCTCTTCATACATGGACTCTTTGTTGTTTAGGATTAAGCGCCCTTGTAACCCAAGGTCTGAGGTTACCAACTTACTACTAACTTGCAGATAATCAGCTTTACCAGAGAATGGAAAGGGAATAGTAAGAAATTATTAAGTTACTCGATTACTGATGGTTGATCCAAGCTTGATCTTCTCCTGCTCCTCTTCTCTCTGAAGCTTCCAGGGATGCACCTCTTTCACCTGCAAAGAGCGAATCCTTTAAGTAATATCTCATGCATGTATATATCAGGGGTTAGATAAACAATATATCAAGCATATAATCAAATATATTCATTAACCACAATACATGAAATATATTCAACACAAGGTTGGAAGAAGAATTCTCCTAATTAACAATCAGTGAATGAGATAAGAGTACAACCTAGCATCTGAGACAAGGAATCCTCTACAACCAAAGGAATCTGAGTTCTGTTGCTCCAAGATTTCTGAAGATATACCACCAGCATAACTTTTCTCTCCAATATTTATTGATTAGTACCCACCCCAAGGCCTCTATTTATACTTTGGGAAATATAGTGGTTTCGAAGGTTGGTGTGGTTGAAACAGTTGGGATAGTTATGGATTAGGGCCCAACTAATCTCATATAATCACATTTTATATTTTTTAAAGCCAAACTAATATATACACAACTATTAATATAGGCAACCCATGTATGACACATGAGTTTCTCGAAGGAAACCCACATACGTTGGTGTACGCGGGTTGCAATGCACATAGTCACGTACAGTACGCAATTTGCAATGAAGATAGTCGTGTATGCAACTCAACACTTAGAAAAAATATATAGCAAGCTGGTTTAATGGTAAATGCATCCCAATTCATGTCCATCTATAGTGTTTTGGCAAACTTCAATCCTAATTTGTCCTTTTGTGTACCAACATAAATAATTTTAGAACTTGGACAGAGAAGTTCCATTTGGGTTTATAACAAATGGCCCCTAATGTGTGAGGTCAAAGGGAAGCGATGGCTGAAATACATTATAATAATTATCTTGGAGAAATCAGAGGTCCAATGGATTAGAGGAAGTACCTGAAAAAAATACATAGAAATTTCATATACAAAGTCATATCTAAGGATGCCATGTTCAATATACTGGAACACTAGCTCCTTTACAATATTTGAGTACATCATATGATATGGGTTCAAGACCACGTATATTAGAAAGGTGGATCGAAGCCACAATATACAATAATGATGAGTCTTCAAATATCTAGAAACTGTGTAAGTGAACACAACATAGTCTTGCGCAACTTAGGTTATGAACCTAAGGTCTTCATAAAAAATTCAAAAGAACCAATACAATTCAGGCCATGTGAATAGATATGTTGAAGTCGAACATGGATAGGATTCAATAGATTGTCAACCAAATAGGTAATAATTGACAACTAAAGCAAAGGAATTCACCAATAATGAAAGTGAATCCTAAGGTACTATCGTAAAAAAATATAGGTCTTCATCGTCAGGAAGTGCTGATGAGAAACCATACTGTGATGAGGAAGGCAATAGATCCTCCAACAGATCACAAGAGTGACTAGGAACTGGATAAAGGAAGGTAGACACAAGTAATATCAGATAGGATAATGATGGGATTAGAATAAAAAATAGATGCAGGGATACATCCTTGAACAGTGAGCACAACACAGACATGACCTAAGGAAGATTTCAACTTTGCAGATAATACAACTAGACTTATCTGTCACGTAGGAGACATGATCAGATTCCCCAGGTATAACGGACAAGTGGAGGAGTAAGAAACTCGAAGTGATAGCTGAACTGAAAGTGAACACTGAGAAATGAGTATCGGAAAGTATAGAGATTGATATGTTCAAGGATGGCATGCTGCCACCGACTGAAAATCAAAAGAAAACTTCTTTCTTATCTTTCATGTTAAATTTTAACGAGTCCAGGAAAGTCAACTCAAGTCTCTCTTCATTTTTGACAAGGTTGAAGAGAAGAGGGAATAATGCTTGATAATGTCATTAATTTGTGGATTTTATGAGCCCGAACTAGTACATGCTCACTTGGTGTTTTCATATTTAGAGAGTCTGAAAAGTCTAAAGAAGACTCCAGTGGTGTTCTTTTTCATCCAATTTAGTCTCCTAAGGCCGGAAAAGTATAAAACATGCCACAGAAGAACTCTCTTAACTTCCGTAGAAGAAAATGTGAACCTTTTTAGTACTTAGTCAGGGAGGTTTGAAAAAGGTTAAATTACCACTTACCCAATGCTCCTTCAGAAGCAACATATAGCTTAAGTTTTACGAGTGTGAAGGAAAGTAAGATCACTCAGAAAGATCCATTTGAATACGAGAAATAGGGCTTACAACAGTAAACTCAATGTTTTGTTCTTGTTATTTAACGAGCATGACAAAGACATAAAGTACACTCAAAATATTTTTCATGTTTAGGTCCAGAGCATGAAAAAAAGAAAACTAAGCTCATGCCGGGTGTTCCTTTTCTGTAAATTGAGTCCATCGGGTCTGGAAAAGTGATAAACCTATACCTGAGAATAATCTTCTCAGTTCCATAGAAAAGAGAGTGATCATTTCTCGTATTATTCCACATGGTCTGAGAAAGAGATAATATACCACAAATGTAAATTCCAATTTAGATATTCTTAACAAGCCTGAATGGACAAGTTTACTCAGTAGTCAAGTCTATTTTGAGGACTTAGACCTAGGCCTAAAGAAAATCCATAAGGGTGGGGAGTCTTTAAAAGGATAGCTTGTAAAAATAGACCAAAATGAAGCTCAATTTGGCATGAAAAATAGCTAAGAAGACTCCCCTAAACCTATGACAAATGAAACATGAGTACCAAAAGACAATAAATGTGATCTAATCTAGGATACTCATGTGAGGAAATCCCTATCCACGGAAGAACAATGGCAGAGACAAGGTACTAATGGTTAAATACCATAGTCTGTGGTTAAAGTAGTATTTCTAGGGTTAAGACGGATCATAGGTATAAATGCAGAAATGCTTGTCAATGACCAGAATCCTATCCTATATGAGCAAAAAACAACTTCAAGTGACTTTAGACTATTACATTGAAGAAAAAAGACATGGTATTAGTTTGATTTTTATAAAAAATATGAACTACAGGTTAAAACCCACTTTTGAAATAATATTTCTATATATAGTTCAAAATAGAAATAAAAAATTCACCATTTGACATTTTTACCCAAAATAGACAAGTTTTACCTCTTCCTTAAATTTCTCACTGTGGACAACTTAGTGGACAATTCTCAAAACTGTATGTGCCAGGCAAATCTACTCTTCGTGCTCTTTCATTTGATCCAAGTAGATTTTATTTTTTGGAAAAAATTTGATGTTTTCAACCATTCTCAAAGCATCCACGCGGGTTTCTTGAAAGTAAATCACATACAATACGCGACTTGTCCGAAGGACAGTCGCGTACACTACACGAGGTATGAAAAGGATTTGTATGGCCAAAATCAAAGCTTTTTATATGAATTTAATGTTTGATTATTTCCTTATTATCAGATTGAAACATGGTATTGGAGTAGAGGGAGAGGGAGCATGAAGACATGGACCAATATGCTCTTCAAAGTGCCCCCACGGTCAATGATTTGTGGCAAAGTGGGTTGCTCAAATTCATTTGTACCTCACCTATTAGATCTAACGTCTGCCTACTAGAGTTTATGATAAACTATTGGGATCACGATCTTGGTATGTTTGAATTACAAGGTGAGTTTCTAGAGATTACCTTGGAAGACATCTACGTTATCTCTGGTTTGTCACGATGATGATTTTCAGTTAACTTGGAGGATACTGGTAGAGGCGGTGACCTTCTAAGTGTGCAGAACTACATTGATGCATACTATGCGCCCGGTACTCAAAAGAGAGGTAGTTGCATCCCTATTGTTCAAATTTGTAGCTTTCCATTACACGTATTGGAAATTAATATAGTGAGGGTTGCAGGGTCATCATCACTTCACCTTGCAACTCGAAACTAAATGAGACTTGTAGTGGAGTGTCTACAAGGAGCCCTCTATGACTGGTGTTCAAGAGTAATCCTGATAATGAGGAAACAACTCTATGACTGTAAAAGAGGCCGACGAAAAAACTTCAGTTATTCTAGCATATTGGTGGCATTTTTCTTTGAGAGGGTGCCTGGTTTGAGTCCTGCAGTACCACTGATTGTTCGTTCTCCCCTACAGCCTAGACTGAGTAGTTGGGGGAAAATATTCCTCTGCCAAGGAGGCAGTGGATCAGTTCAGAGTGTATATGATGATGACTTCTACTTATGGTGGGAATGACAGCTACTAGCACTGAAACATTTTCCTTGTGCTGGGATAGATTTCCGAGGTGACACCGACCTTGTCCTCCGTCCTGGAGGACCAAGGGGAACGTCAGGTATTTTTGTTTTAAATTTTTTAAATTTTTATGAATTTTAGTCATAAAATATATATACATATGTATAAGAGTTTTTAATCCTAGTAAAATGTTAAAATGCAGATATTGCACCAGTCTGCCCTGTTGGGAATCCATGTATGTATGTACATCTTGTGGAAAGAGAAGATCATGGTTGGATTAGGTTTCTTCAGGGAAAAATAGCGAGGCTTACCCAAAGAGCACCTACTTTTTGAGCATATCCCTGTCGTTATGCAAGAGCTAGTGGTTGGTATATCACCTGTCTGTATACGCCTTATGAGGCAGGTAGCTAGAGCAGTACTTGTGTACATTGACCTCGTTGAGGCTGTTGCAGCTGAGGAAGTTGAAGAAGCCCAAGAGCAGGGTGACCAGGGGGACCAGAGTGGTCCAGATGACCAGGGTGGTCAAGCTTAGACCTATGAGAATTTTATGGNTTTTTACTTACATGTGATTTGTAATGTATCTGTTGTATATCTTTATGCAAAATGTGTTAAGTGCCAGTCCAAGATATAATTAGCATATGCATCACTTAATGAATTTTGATTTTTTGGAATATGATTGAATATAATAAACTCAAAATTTATTTCCAATAACCTAACTTACATAAACTAATGTAGTAAAATAGGGTTCCGCACCTGATAAGCTCGATTGGGCTGGGAAACCACTAGTTGAGAGTCAAGTCTAACTTCCATCTGGGTGATGCCACATCACAAAGCATCCCATCAAAGCTCAATGACAGCTCTGTATTCGGTGACATTATTAGTAGTAGGACCTAGGGAAGCACCTCCAGAGGCAACTAGCTGTCCTGAGGGTGAGTAAATGACCCATGCGGCTAAAGCTAGGTTACAAGTGTGGCAACTAGTGCCATGTACGAAACCTACAAACCACTCGAAAGACATCTGTAACAACCAATAGATGGTATAATAAATCAACCTGATGAACTATTGTACATAAAATACATACAATAAAAATACAGGAAAAAGCGCTAAGCATAAGCATAGTACTTTTTCAAGTAAATCCCTTATCTAGGCTTGGGCAATTTATTCCCCTTGAAATCTGTTAATTCATATGAACCTTTCTTCAAAATGTTTGACACAACATAAGGTCCTAACGACATAGAACTCAATTTGCCTACCCCCAGGGGTTCTTTGTCTTGATCCCAGAGCAAGACCAGCTCCCCTTTAGAAAAACTCTGAGGCTTGACCAATTCAATCGTATTGAATTTTGACCCTATTTTTATGATCCTCATTTGTTGTCAGTGCATATCTATGCTACTCATATAGATGTTCTAAGTGTAACAAACATTCTTCCAGCTCAATCCTATCAAGTAACACATGAATAGTAATATTTAAGGATGGGATTTCCCTTTAAACCGATGTTACTGCTTCCACTCCATGAATGAGTTGGAAAGAAGAGAACCCTCTAGCAGTTTTCACATTGGTTCGATAAGCCCAAAGTGTAGGATACAGTATGATGTGCCAATTGGAACAACTGCATTAATAGTGCACTTGAGAATAGTCTTCAAGGTTTTATTTACAACCTCGACTTGACCAATCGCTTGAGGGTAGAAAGAAGATGAATGATCTTGTCTAAACCCTAGCATAGTGGTCAATTCAGTCATCATACTATTTTGGAAGTGACAGCCATGGTTATTGACAATCTCTTTAGGGATACCGAACCATGTGATAATTTGGTTGAAAACAAAAAAAGCTACAGTTTCCTCGTCAGCTTTATAGGTGGGCATTACCTCTATCCACTTCGTGAAATAATCTACAACAATATTGATATGTTTGTGCCCTCCAGCCAAGACTAGGTTGTACGTCACGTAATCTATCCCCAACTTTGTGAAGCGTCCCACTGAGATGACAAGAAATAATAGAGCAGGAAGTGACCACATATTTCTAGTGTAAAGCTGACAAGGATGCCAACACTTCATGGCTTCCACACAATCTTTAAAGATTGTGGGCCAAAAATAACCGGCACATAATATCTTATGGGTCGTTGCTAACCCAGATAAATGACCCCCACACACTCCACTATGGGCATCATTTACGATAGTCTCTTCTTCCTCATGGATAAGACATTGAGACAAAATGGAATCTACCCCCCTATGATATAAAGTATCTCCAATAATGAGGTATTTTTTGGCATGTACGCATAGTTTGTGTCGTTCTTCCTGCGAGAAGGTTGCAGGGTACTTCAAAGTCTAGAGATAGTGTATTGGAAATCTAAGTCAAACTCCTGAAGAATAACTATCCATTTGTTGAATTTTCCTCCAACTATCCGTCAGGATAAAACATATTGGAAGGGATTAACATCTGCTACTACCGTCATGATCCTCAGTAAGATGTAGTGACATAACCTCTAAACAGCATACATAGCTACCAAGGCCAACTTATTGATGTGGGAATACCTAAGTTCAGGGCCAGCTAAAGCATGGCTGATATAGTAGACAACATGCTCTTGGATCTTGTCGTCCTCCTCGACTAATACTACCCCTATGGTAGACTCAAATACAGCCAGATACAATATAAAATCATGCCTAATATGGCGGGTGCAATAATATAGTAGACAACATGCTCTTGGATCTTGTCGTCCTCCTCGACTAATACTACCCCTATGGTCGACTCAGATACAGCCATATACAATATAAAATCATGCCTAATATGGCGGGTGCAATAACGGTGCCAACAACAAAGCTTTCTTCAATTCCTCGAATGCAAGTTATGCGATTTCATCCCATATAAATGGGGTGTCCCGCTTCAACAAGCATATGAAACTTTTAGTGATCTTGGAATAATTTACGATAAAACGTCGAAGGAAGTTGGACTTCCCTTGTCAACTTTGAAGATGCCTGATAGAATGAGGAGGAGGAAAATTTACTATGGCATCAAATTTCAAAGGATCCACCTGAATACCTTTGTTGGAAACAATGAATCCGAGCAGTCTCCCTGACTCAACATAGAAAATGCACTTGTGGGGATTCAAGCGAATTTTGTAGTATATGTATCATTTTAAAATGAAACGTGTCGGTTGTGGAGCCTAATCTTCTAGATCCAGAGATATTATTCAGTTGTGATTGTAACCCAAGAGTATTGTACACTCGTTCCCCTTGCCTTGGGGTTCAGGGCAACACCCCAAAAAAGGGGGTTCGGTGGAAGCGCCCCCGATAAAATGAGGGTTTGGGGGCAGAGGCCCCGAATTTATTTTTCTTTTGGGATGTGTGTTGGCCAACAGTATTGCGGACCCATGGTATTGGGTTAACCCTAGAATTTTCCCATTGTATTTCCCCTATAAAAGAAAGCATTGTAAATCGACTGTGTATGGTATTGTATTGTATTGGAAGAGAGACTATGAGAGTGTGAAGAGGAAGTGCAGCGGTTTTTCTACAGGGTGTATCCCTTCATCCTTCTAGACTATAATAAACGGACTGGAAAATTTCTTTGTGGACGTAGCCCATCGTTTGGGTGAACCACGTTATATCTGTGTTTCTCTGTAATGTTTTAATGTGTTTTGCATCTTGTTTATTAATTTAACTGTATATCTATTATTGCTCTGTGGTCCTGTTTTCTAACAATTGCTATTAGAGCCAAAAGGTCTATTTGGTTGGTAAACTCGCAGGAAATAAGGGTTCCTGGTTCGAGTGGGAGAAATGGCGGAAGAAGGAAAGTTTAGGGTTGAGAAATTTAATGGCCTGTTGGAAGTCAGCAACAAACCCTTCATTTTTTCTGTTGAGATGAAAATGATCAGCTCTCTTCTATGATTTAATTTTTAAAGATTATAAAAGAGTGCCTTCAGAATCCTCTATTCTGAAGGTACTCTCAATTATAGAAGAGTTAAGAGTCATATTAGAAATTTATGAAAACACTTTCATAAATTTGACAAATTAACAGCTGTCCGTCTTGAAAAATATATATATGATCAATTTTTATCATTAATTAATTCATTTGATTATATATATTGATTTAGGATATTTAAGGTATAGTATGATAATTAGTTTTTAATGAAGATACATTTAAATTTGTTTGAAACTTGGCTTTTGATAAGATATTTATTATTATAAGTTCTTGAAATTCTTATAACTAAAGGTGATTTATTAATTAAAAATATTTTCATTAAACCTAAGGTTCAGAATTCACATATAACTTGATCTTCTAATATCATATCATTGCTTTGTAAAATTGTACATATATAACAAAAAATAGCGAGAGTGCAAATAAATGTATATTATTTCAAAATTTTCATGTGTCTCATAAATATAACCATAATAGTTTTATGGGTTTTGTATCCTATCACATCTAGTTTTGGGTCATAAGTGATTAGGATTTCATAAAGTATTTAAAACTATATTTCGAAATAAAAATACATGTATATATATGGTTTGAGTGTGAATAGTGATTTCTAGTTAGTTTCATTTCAGAAATCCTAAGAACATTATGGATTATTATGATAACTCCACATCATATTGTTATGAACACGATTGCCTTCGACATGTAATCTTGGGTTATTATCAATTGATAGTTATAATTAAGATAAATGATTCGTATGGCTAAATTGATAACATCTGTTACAAGGATCGCTGCATGAAGATTGAATTCATATTGGTATGAGGATTTGGTTAACACCTATCAATTTAATTGACAGTTGTGGGTTTAATGATGAAATCGTATCAATAGAATTCAATACCATGTATGACTGATAGCCATTCCCATTCATGATGTTGTACGAGCCCATCATTCTAGACTGGGTGTCATTAATGTTTTGATTTATAATCCTTGAATCAAATGATTTATGACATGAAGGATTAGTTAGAGTTTGAAATTTTCTTTTACATACTACCTTCTGAAATAATTTCAATTAGTCGTGGCTAGTCTGTCCATTTATCATAGCGAAAACACTGGCTATTGTTCTCATCATTTCCAAATTTGGTTAATATGGCCAAAATTGGGGTTCTCATCTCTGTCATGTATGAATCAATTGAGGATTTGACATTCTGCATAATGCATTATAATTGGGTGCCTATTCCTTCAATTTTCATGACTTCATGCGTTTCAACCCATAACCAGAGTTGTAGCGAGGAAACAATGGCTCCTCTCAGTCGATTTGAAATTTCAGGACCTGAGCTGGTTGAAGTCGACGAGAAAGATGCTCTATTATTCGAAAAGATTGGATGGGGTCATTTTTTTAGATGTTTTAGTGGCCATAACGTGGAGGTTACCAAACAATTTGGTATGAATTTTAAGGAAAATGTAGCTCAGATTGGGGATTTCAAGTTTATAATTGATGAAGATAAGATTGCAGAAGCTACGGAGCTTCCTCAAACTGGAGAGCGATGGTTTAAAGGAGGAAAGGTTGATAAGAAGAGATGTCGGTCCTTACTATTGACCTTACCTACCAATGCAAAGTTGAAGATTGGGGTTTCGGTTAAATTTTTAAAACTAGAATGGCGAGCATTTTATGAAATCCTAGTCAGGTATGTATCTTGTGATGGTTGATTTTCTCATCTGCATTATTATCATCTGCGACTACTGTTAGCATTGAAAGGTTCTAAGCTCAATATTCCATTTTACTTATTGCAAAGTCTGAAAAAAATGGCACATTTGGTACAAAATACCATAGGTAATCCTAATAGGAGTTTGTTCCACCACGATCTAATTAAAATTGTAATCCAGCATCAGCTGTCTCTTCGCTGTAAATCTTGGGATGAGTTTTTGGTTGAAAGTAAACTTGGGCCAACGCAGTATTGGCCAAACCCTCCCCCTAAAACTCATAGGAAGCGTAAAGCTCCAGTAAAATCCGAAGTTGATGATGTTCATAAGGTTGAGTTAAGGGATAAAGAACTACAAGAAGCAAATCCACCTATAGATACTTGTATTAGTAATGATGGAATTGTGAAGTGAGCTCCCTGTTATGCTAAGACAACCATGGGCCAATCCCTATCTGACAAATGCTTCAGTACACCTACAAAGATGAAGGTTAGATTGACCAAAAATGAAGATGGTGATGCTATTAATTAGAAAAACCCCTCTGAGTTATGTACTCCTAGAAAACATGGTGATGAATCCATGCAAAAACTTGAACAGTTAGCATAGGTTTGTTGTGACAAGGGGGGTTTTGAGCCAAAAGTTCTTGTGTTTGTTCATACAAGAAGAATCACTAGAAGTATGTATACCACACCTATAGCCTCTATTCCTACAGCCACTCAACAGAATACTCAGCCAATGATTCTCCATCTTGAGGATGATGTTCCATATTTGGTTCTCAAAACCATGCATATAGATGAACCTATTCTCATAGAGAATAATCATGAAAAATCATTGGCCAAAGACATTACGGAGTCAGGTAATTTTGAAACTGCCCCATCATGTATGGATGCTTGTGGTTCTGGCCCTGAGCCATCGTTTATGAGATTTCCATCACCAAATCAAGATGTAAATAATCTTGATTCTTCTCAGTCAGATGATTCATGTCATTATAAGGAACAAGAAACTCTCCAACAGGTCCTTGACAGAGTATATGAAACCAAAATCGCAGAATTGAAAAATGAACTAAAAGAATGTCAAGCAAACGCAGCCTTGAAAGATGAAGAAAATAAAACATTCAGGGAAGAATTAATAAATTGTATTAATAGATGGAAGGACATGAACATCAAGAAGAATCGATACAAGAAAGGCAAGAAATCAATGATAGACACAAACCAGCACTTGCTTGAGCAAGTAGATCAACAAAAGCTATTAATCATTAGGCTCAAAGCTAAACTTTCTAAAGCCAGAAGAGTGATCAATTTACAAAGTAGAACCTAATGTTGTTTCTATTTTTGGTTATATGGTTTATCTCTCTATCGATAGGTAATAAAAGCTTCTTAAGAGAATACCTGCAAAATTGTAGATTATGCAGGCATGCATATAATTTGTTGGTTTTATTGTTATTTCTGTTAAAACTAGTTTTAATAAGATTCTTATGTTTGTTTGAACAGGTGTACATGGTATCACTATCCTCAGAAAATACAGGATGTTTCGGATCACAGTTGGCAGACGTTGATGCTTCTTAAATGGAATTTCAAAATAGCCACGAATATGCCAGTTCCCTTAAATCAGGAGATGATACAAGCTAGTTGTTTTATTGATTTTTTTTATCCTATAGTAATATTTGTGACAGGTGTATTTTGAAGAGATTCGATGTGCTTTAATAAGGATAGGACTCCTATGTTGTTGAATATAGCATTTATGAAGAAAATGAATTGAAATACTAGTGGGGTTATATAAACTAGTAATTTTAATGCAATGAGGATGGAGTGGTTGAAGAAAAACATCATTGAAATATTATTTCAGTACTAGTTTTATTCCTTACTCAGGTTTTATCTTTGGAGGTGGAATGTGACTGGAAATTCTCTGACTGGTATCATTGATCAGTATTATTTTGGATACTTTTATAATATATTTCAATATATCATCTTCTACTTATAATATTGACGCAGTATACTTGGGTATGCTTGTATTCATTATCTGATATTACACTTTGTCAACACAATATTGCTATTTGAATTAGTCTGTTATTATAATTGAATTAATCAGTATTTTTATTGAAAATTCGAGATATAATAATATACATATTTATGTTTGTTTTGATCTCATTTGTATTTTTGCAACGTTTTCATTATGAACATTATCTTCTATTCAAATATTTAATGTTGTTTATTAGTTGTTAATTAATTAAACATTCCAGAAAAATTCAAAGTAATTGCTTATTTCAATTTTTCTGTCATGGTAACATATAGCAGAATGATTTAACGTGGATGGTTTAAATATTTTCATTTAAATCTTACTCATTTATCTTTCTATTCACTTGAAATATTAATTTATAATTAATATAATATTCAAATTTCTCTCAGCTAGGATAGAATAGTTTAATTAGTGTTATTTTAGTATAGTTTACATTTAACGATTGTTAAATAGAATTAGGGTAATTTTAGAATAATTATAATAGTCTTTTAAAATTTAGAATATTAGATACAAAATCCTCAAAATCAAATACTTTCAGTAAGAAAGCAAATTTAGGATAACTTTTAGAGAACTATTTCTAGGGTTTTATTTAAATAGAAATAATATTAGGATAAATTTTTACTGAATTTTATTTTCTCCTTAAGAGAAAAATTCAGTTGGTAGCAGGACCATAAACGGTGATATTTTGCTATCTCAAACACACTAGGAGAGTTTTTAAGAAACTTGTGTGGGCTTAATCTCCTTAGTTGGCCTAGGTCAGAAAATCAGGCCAACATGGCCAAAACTATCAGTTATGGAAGATGGAAATGGAGGACTATCTGTACCAGAAGGATCTGTAACTGCCGTTGGGAGGAAAAGAAAAATAGTCGATGACTATGAAGGATGAAGAATGGGAGGTTCTTGATAGAAAGGCACTCACAACAATACGGTTGTGCCTATCTTCGTAGGTGGCCTTCAATATTGCGAAAGAAAAAACAATGGAGGGTGTGATGAGCGCATTGAGTAAGCTCTATGAAAAACCCTCACCTTCTAACAAGGTATTTTTAATGAAGCATTTATTTAATATGAAGATGTCAGAAGGTGGATCTGTTGTTGACCATTTAAATGAGTTTAATACACTTATCAGTCAGTTAAGTTCTGTAAAAGTGAACTTTGATGATGAGGTTAGGGCTCTTCTAATCTTGTGCGCATTACCAGAAAGTTGGAATAGCTTGGTCATGGCTGTAAGTAACTATGTCCCTAGTTCAAACACTCTTAAGTTTGATGATGTTGTTGGTGTTATTCTTAGCGAGGAAATGTGAAGAAAAAGCACAGGTGAGACATCAAGTAATGCGTTGACCATGGAGAGCAGAGGGAGACAAAACGAGAGAAGAAGGAGCCCAAGAAATCACGGCAAGTCTAAAAAGGGAAGATCAAAGTCTAGATTCGGAAAAATAGAGTGTTGGAACTATGGTAAGAAAGGACACCTAAAGAAATACTGCAGAGAACCCAAGAAGAAAGGTGAGAGGCAGCAAGAGACTACCCAAGAAGCTAATGTAGCAGGTGATGTGTTACAAGATGCTTTGATTCTTGCATTAGATAATGCTAGTGATTACTGGGTAGTAGATTCAGGGGCTTCATGTCATGCTATACCCCATAGGAATTTCTTTTATGATTATGTTCAAGGTGATTTTGGGCATGTGTTATTGGGGGATGATGAACCATGTAAAATTGTTGCAAAGGGTAAGGTATGGATTAAGCTAAATAATGGAAATGACTGGTTGCTAAAGGATGTAAGGAATATTCCTAATATGAAAAGAAATATGATCTCAACAAGGCAATTGGAAGATGGCGACTGTTTGTCTACATTTGGAGAAATGCGGTGGAAGGTCACTAAAGGATCAATGGTAATTGCAAAAGGAGATAGGATAGGTACGTTATATTTATGTCCTCATAATACTGATTATTCTATTTCTGTAGCTTCCATAGAAACAAGTGCAGTGTTGTGGCATCATAGGCTTGGCCACATGAGTGAGAAGGGGATGCAGATTCTCCACTCAAGGAAACTACTTCCAGATCTGAAGCAACTAAGTTTGGAATTTTGTGAGAAATGTGTTTATGGAAAATACAAGAGAGTAAGATTTCTCAGGGTTGGGAAACAAAAGAAGAGTGAAAAGTTAGAGCTTGTCCATAAGGATGTATGGGGACCAGCTCAGGTACAATATATTGGTGGCTCTCATTATTATGTTACTTTTATTGATGATGCAACTAGAAAAACTTGGGTTTATTGCATTAGACAGAAATCATATGTGTTTGACACTTTTAAGAAGTGGAAAGATTTGGCTGAGAATGAGACATGAAAAAGGTTGAAATGTCTCAGATCTGATAATGAAGGCGAGTACTACAGCAAGGAGTTTGACAGTTACTGCTCACACAATGGGATTCGCAGAGAGAAGACAGTCCCTAGAACACCCCAAGAAAATGATGTGTCAGAAAGGATGAACAGAACGATCATGGAGCGTGCAAGGTGTATGAGATTGCATGCAGGGTTGCCCTTACTGTTTTGGGCTAATGCTGTAAACACTGATGTTTATTTAATAAACAGAGGGCCTTCAAGCACTTTGGATGGTGGCATTCCAGAGGAGGCATGGACAGGTAAATAGGTAAAATACTCATTTCTAAGAACTTTTGGTTGTGAAGCATTTGTCCATATTGATAAAGATGATAGAACAAAGCTTGAGGCTAAATCCAAGAAATGTACCTTTATTGGATATAGGGTTGATGATTTTGGTTATCGCTTATGGGATCTTAAAAATTGCAAAGTCATTAAGAGTAGAGATGTAGTATTCAATGAAAAGGTCAAGTACAAAGATCAGTTGCAGGGAAAGAAAGAAGAAAAGGAAAACACAGAGTACACAATGCTTGATGAAATCAAAGAAAATGAAGTTCCAAAAGCACCAGAAAATCAAGAGCAACAGTAGGTACCTGAAACTCCTACAACTGTAAGAAAGTATACCAAGTTAAGTAGACCCCCTGAATGATTCTCTCCTTCACTGTATTATTTATTGATGATTGATTCTGGTGAACCATAATGTTTTGAAGAAGCAATGCAGGTAGAAAATAGAAAGAAGTGGGAGCAAGGCATGGATGAGGAGATGGACTCATTGGTAAGAAACCAAACTTGGGATCTGGTTAAGTTGCCTACAAAAAAAAGGGTATTGTAGAATAAATGGGTTTACAGGTTGAAGGAAGTGGTAGAAGGCTACATTTGTTGTAAATGGGTTTCCACAAAAGAAAGGTATAAACTTTAATGAAATATTTTCCCGTGTTGTTAAAATGACTTCAATTAGAACTATTTTAAGTCTAGTGGTGGTAGAAGATTTGCATCTTGAACAATTAGATGTAAAAATGGCCTTTCTCCATGGGGATTTGGAGGAAGAGATTTATATGCAGCAGCCACAAGGGTATGAGGTCAAAGGGAAGGAGAATTTGGTTTGCATGTTGAAGAAGATCTTGTATGGCCTGAAGCAAGCTCCAAGGCAGTGGTATTTAAAATTTGATAAGTTTATGACAGAACAAGGTTATGATAGATGTCATTCTGACCATTGTTTTTATTTCAAGAGGCTAGATAACAGAAGATATATTACCTTGTTATTGTATGTGGATGAAATGCTTGTTGCAGGGTCTAACATGCAGGATATAAATGTGCTCAAAATAAAACTAGCTAAATCATTTGCGATGAAGGATTTGGGTGCTGCAAAGCAAATCCTTGGTATGAGAATAACAAGAGACAGGGAAAATCACAAATTGACATTGTCTCAAGGTGAGTACATAGAAAAGGTGTTGCATAGGTTTAGAATGCAGAATGCAAAACCAGTCAGCACACCTTTGTAAATCCATTTCAAACTAAGAAAGCATATGTGTCCAGAGACACAGGAAGAGATAGATTACATGTCCAAGATTCCCTATTCATCAGTAGTTGGGAGCTTGATGTATGCCATGGTGTGCACAAGAAAAGATTGTGCACATGCAGTGGGAGTTGTGAGTAGGTATATGAATAATCCAGGTAAAGAGCATTGGAAAGTAGTACAGTGTCTTCTCAAGTATTTGAGAGGTACCACTTCTCATGCATTATGTTTTGGAGGTTCAAACACTATTCTACAGGGTTATGTTGATGCAGATATGGCTGGTGATAAAGATAGCAGGAGGAGCACCACAGGGTATGTGTTCACTGCAGGTGGAACAACAATAAGTTGGATTTCAAAACTGCAACAAGTTGTTGCACTTTCAACAATAGAAGCAGAGTATGTTGTTGCTACAGAGGCTAGTAAGGAGATGATTTCATTGCAGAGGTTCATGGAATAATTGGGTAAGAAACAGGAGAATAGTAGGTTGTACAGTGACAACCAGAGTGCCATTCATATTGCAAAGAACTCGGCCTTTCATTCGAGGACTAAACATATACAACTCAAGTACCACTTCATAAGATCTGTTCTAGATGAAGAACTGTTAAAATTGGAAAAGATTCACACTAGCCAGAATCCTGTAGACATGTTGACAAAGGGAGTAACCAGAGAGAAACTGAGTTCCTACTCAATTTTTGTTGGTCTTAAAGCATGAAGGTGAAAAGAAGAAGTTTTTCAAGTCCAAGGTCTAGAACATAGTCCAGCAAGTGCAGTAGCAGTGGAGATGTTGTGATTAGTCTCCAAGTGGGCGATTGTTGGTTGTGGATCCTAATCTTCCAAATCCAGAGATATTATTCAGTTTTGATTGTAACCCAGGAGTACTGTACACTCGTTCCCCTTGCCTTGGGGTCTGGGGAAGTGGCCCAAAAAATGGTGTTCAGGGAAAACGCCCTCAAGACACGGGGTTTCAGGGGCAGCGCCCCCGAGAAAATGGGGGTTCGGGGGTGGAGGCCCTGAAAATATTTTTTTGGGGATGTGTGTTGGCCAACATTATTGCGGACCCATGGTATTGGGTTAACCCTAGAATTTTCCCATTGGATTTCCCCTATAAAATAAATCATTGTAAATCGACTATGTATGGTATTGTATTGTATTAGAAGAGAGACTGTGAGAGCGTGAAGAGGAAGTGCAGCGGTTTTACTGCAGGGTGTATCCCTTCATCTTTTTGGACTGTAATAAAAGGACTGGAAAATTTCTTTGTGGACATAGCCCATCGTTTGGGTGAACCACATTATGTTTGTGTCTCTCTGTAATGTTTTAATATGTTTTGTCTCTTGTTTATTAATTTAACCATATATATGTTACTGCTCTGCGGTCCTATTTTCAAACAAAATGCAAGTGATCTGGGTGATCGATCCTCTTATGAGAATGTGCTAGTAGATAATCAAGGTAAGGTTCGACAATAGCTTTAATGTCATGAAAGGAAAAATTCATTTCCTGCTGAAAGGTAGCCCCTACATTTTTCAATCCAAAGGGCATTTTCTTGTATGCAAATGTATGCCAAGGACAGATGAAAGTTGTTTTATGTCGGTCTTCCAGTTTAATTTGGATTTGATTATACCCGAATAAACCATCCATAAACGAAAAGACTTCACTCCCCACATACGCATCAATGATTTGATCTATCAAAGGTGTCGGGTAGTTATCCTTAGGACAGGATTTGTTTAGATCAAAAAATTCAGTACAAACACCTATGGTCCCTTGTTTTTTGTCGACAGGAATGGGGTTGGAAACCCATTATGTCAAAGCTATCGAGTAAATGAAACCGACTTTCATTCAACTTCAGCCTTAAAAACTGTCGTTTTATGTGGATTGACAGGTCTTAGTTTTTGTCGAATGGGTCTGGCATTAGGGTATGTTCGGATTTGATGCTCAACTATTGATGGATCTATGCCTAGAATCTCCTCATATGACCAAGAAAATAGATCATGAAATTCCTTAAACAAGGCTATATAGATCGCAATCTCCTCTGGAGATCAGTTTGCACAAATGTGTACATTTTCCATAACGTTTGGGTTTACAAAGATGTTTATAGGAATAGTAGCGAAAATGTTTTCCATATTCCCCTCCACAAATATTCCTTCCATTGCTAAGGGATTAATAGGTGTATCAACATCCCCTGCCAGTCTCATATGGAACTCCTGGTTCTCAATCCTGCTTAACTCTGGAAGAAAATACGATTGATGGTGAATATCTTCGCAGATCTTATCTCATCTGCACATAACTTCTAGAATGGCTTCATCAGAAGGAAAAACCATATCTAAGCAGTCTCTAGAATGCAAAGAGTTCTCCGCCCAAGTAGGCAGATAGGCTTCTTCCATCTCCTCAGAGACTCTGCGAGGGACCGGAATGGGATCAACAGCAGTATGAATGATAACTTGATAAGCTAATTTTGCTACCAATAAGGGCACTTCAGGTTCATCGCAGGAAGGAAGAACCCAAGGATCTGTTCTATGAACAACCGTGGCAATAGACTTCCCTACACTAGTAGAAACTACATAATTAATCGAAGCTAGAAAATCCAATGTGCCCATCAATGATGCATACATTCCTGCCCCTAAGCTCTCTGAAGCAGGTTTAACCTGATCAACTAATGGCATGGTGGAATTGTTAGTTTCCATACGGCCCTTTTGAGTAAAAATGAGTTGGTCTACAGTAACCAACTTCCCTTCATGTGGAAACACTACTACCCGAAGTAGGACTTATGCAATAGCGGACATGGCATAACTCCAACTTCTCCCCAAGAGCATGTTTTAATCCAAAGGTGCATCATTCACCTCTACCTCAACAGATACTTCCTTCCCTTCCAACTTTATTTCAAAAGCTAGTAGGATGCCATGTGGATGAAATGAACTTCCATCGAAAGTAGTAAGTAGGGTGTTTGATGGGACTAGCTCTGGAGATCCAAGAGATTTCCAGCAAGATAGGGACATGACACATGTAGAAGCACCCTCATTGACAACTTCCCTTCCAATGGTTTTTCCACCATGCATTACATCTATCGATAATGCTACATGATAAGGCAGGAAAATTTTGACATCAAAAAAATTAAGTTTCGCGATGAGGCTTGATGAATCCATGCTTCCTAAGGCTGCTAAGAGTGCATCTCGCTAGGCGGGACAACTCTGTAACACCTCTAAAGTCTACATCGCACAAGGGATCTGAGCTAGATATTCAACTACAGAGTAGTTGGCGGCAGCCATAGCATTGGGATTGTGGAAGGTTTTCTTGAAGACACCTTTCGGTATCTTGGGCATATGTTCAGCAGATTTTTCAATCATGAGAGGGTTGGAAGTTTCACCTATCAAATTACCCTCCTCAAAAACCTCTGTCTCATAGTTCTTGTTCCTACTATGGAGTAAAGTCTGGGATTGAACCATGTTGATATCATTAGGGTAGGGAGCGTTTAGGGTGCCCCCTGCTACATTTGAAGTTGAAGCAGAATTCTGTTCTTGGGGAAAAGGATCCTTCAGGACAACTAGTTGTTGTCCTTTTAGCAACTTCTGAGCTTGTTCCATAAGGGGACATTGATGGGTCATGTGATCTTCATGGCACAACTTACATGGGAATTTCACCTTCTTCTTTTCTTTTTTCCCCCCATCATCATTGTTTGTGGGTTTTTTCTTGTTTTGGTTTCCCTCACCTTTCTTCCCTTTATTATTTTTCCCATTGGGCTGTTGATTTCCCTTTTGAGAGGATTGTGCAAAAACATTTGCATTATAGGGTGAGGGGGAAAACTTTGCTACCTCCACTTAGAATTTTTGATATACAACTCAATGAGTTGTTTATCCAAAGACTCTACAGTGGGAGATTTCATAGAACCAACCACACCATTGGCATGGGGTCTAGGCTTAGGTTTCTCTACATTATGCATTGGCCTTGATGCGAGGGGATGACCTCATATAAAATCCCAGACTGAGAATATATCAAATCTAGATGATGTTCCCTGAGGATAGCCTCTTCCTCATTGGTCACTCCTAAAGTAGATACATCCTTAGATATATATGGCAATAGGGATTTAAGGAACCATTATAGTAAAAACTTGGGAGGAATAGTGGCTTTGATAAGGCTCTTCATTCTTCTCCACTCTTGGATGTGACTCAAAATATTAGTGGCCTTGTCCTGCCAAAAGGTAGAGAAAAATTCTGTCCCAAAATCATATCTAATAGGAAGTTGGAAGTGACTAAGGAATACACTAGCCAAGTCCCAAAAACTATCAAAGGAAGCAGAGGGTAGTTCAATGTACCATTTTGTTGCAGTACTGGTCATATTTCCTTGGAACAATCTTAACTGATCTATATCATCGTTCAATGAGTTGGAAGAGCAACATAAGTGAAAAGTGGTGACATGAGCTGCTGGGTCATCACCAACTTTTCCTTTGAATTTTGGGATATCCAAGGGCATATTGGTAGGAATGGGTGGCCAGGAGGATTTATGTCTCATCGATTCGTTCATTAGCTTTGAAAAGTATGGCAAGTTTAAAGTTTCCAAGAAAGGGAGCTTGGGTATAACCGCAGTATTAAAAGTGCCATCTTGGGGGTTAGAGGGGCTTTCCCCCATGTTCCCAGATGTGAAGGTAGGGTTGCCCCCTGCTGCGGGTTGTAAAGTGGTCGGGCCGCCTTGGAAAGGATTCCACCTATAATCCAATGGATTGTTTATGTGTGGTGCAGTGTATTAGGTTCTAGCTTCCCCAGTCAAAGATGGGGTTTGGAACACAGGAGCAGGGATCCCTCCGCTTAAAAGAGAGAATGGAGAGCTCATGAAAGGAGATAAAACTAGATTTTGAAAACCTTGACCATAAGGATTAGGGTTTCTGAACTACATCCCTGCATATGGAGGCATTGGACCTACTGTTATAGTGGATTTCACCACTCTAGGTAAATCAAACTTTGTATGGCCTTCCCCTATCCCACTGCAGACTCCTTAGACCCCATGGACCATTTTTTGTCCTTTGATGTTTCCTTGATCATCACTAAAAACACATGAAAAATGATACACGTGACTTTTTAACCTATAAGCGCATATATACGCGGGTTTTACCACTAAAACCATGTACATCGGGATGTGTGCATAATCCAAATCCTTTTGGAGTTTTCCTTGACATGGATCCAACTCATTTGACTCCTGGCCTTTCATATGCCTTGAGATCACTCAGATTCGACCTTTCATTATCCCTTTTAAAAGCTATATAAGGAACCCCTTGGTACATTCAAGGCAATAACAGAGAATTGAGAGCAAATAAACTATAGTCCATTGTTGCCAGAACTTATGCTTGAGTCTGCATCCCTTTGTCCCTTGGAGCACTTTTGTGTTCTTCCCAAGCTTGCCTTTTGCTTGTGAGCTTGCTATCGAGAGATGGAGGATTGAAGTGGTGGAGGCCCAAGTGGGGGATTCAGCTTCTCCGGTTCACAGATGTGCCGTCAGAGGTCATATCTTGTAATCTCTTATTTATATTAATAGAAATATGTTTTCCTATCCAATAATGTGTATTTGAATGAATATTTTATCCATTGGATTACATCAAATGCTTTTACATTATTGATTATATATGCTATAATAGATCTAACACCATGATGATATATAGAATGCTTGTATTGTTTACTTGTTGTTGAGGAAGTAATCTATCAATTCAAGCTGAAGATTGGAAATCTCAATGGCGATCTACTTCAACCGTCCAGAATAAGGTACGAGGTCTAATCCTCTAGTGTTAGACATTTAGATTCTATTGCATATTGGAAAGGATTGATTTCTGGAGTCAAGCTGTCTGTTGTGGTACCCCAAGCCATAGGAATTTCTCTCTGTAACACCTACACATGGATTGGATGGGGGAATGTGCCCCCCATTCCAAGGAAAACCCTGGACAAATGACGAGGATCCTATTGGACCACTCTGAGCAGTGTGTGCAAAGGAAGTAGGAACCAAAGGTACACTAGGAATCCTAGTGACCAGTCCACCAGAAGCACCTTCTAAATTTTTGGGATCTAGTGGTTGAACCACACGACAAGCTAGATTTAAAGGTGTAGTAGGTATACTTGTTCTAGAGGCACCAACTGGGGGAGGTGGCACTCCTTCAGCTGGAGTGGTTCAGGTGGATGTAGAAGAACTTTCTCCTGCAGTAGACATCAGTCTTCCCAGAGGGACATCAATCATAGGTGAATTGAGGTGACGAACCTAGACTATCACAGTATCATTTAATTTAGTTAGAGGTGAATTAAAGTTCATTGAAAACTCGTCATCCTGCAAGTCCTATATTTCAACTGTAGTTAAATCAAACTAGTTTTCCCTAAGTTCTGCTTCACCTAGAACTTCACTAACTCCTATCAATTCGAAAGAACCGTCTTTGTCTAATCTCCTCCTTTGAGGGGGAGGTGGAGGTTCTAAAGTAATAAGTAGAGGAAGGTTTTGCAACCTTCATGACCTTCTAATAGATTGTCCCTCCATGATTGTAAATTTGACTCTTCACACCCTAAGGTCGGATAAACACAGACAAACCACCGAGCAATCACTACAAAATTTCCTAAAGTCTCAACAATCACAAGGGGTATAACATATGCTTTCCTGAAGAAACCTAAGACACAGTTTCTTGGCGTCCTTGAAGAGGTTCTTAGGCACAAGTAGAGGAATCACCCACCACCCTCCTACACTTTCAATAAGGGTTACTTCCAAGCCTATCCAAGGTGAACCAGAAATAGCCTTCCGGTTTACCTGTGTATAAATCCTAGATGTCAGAGAGACTAAAGGATACCTTAACTATATCAATAGTCTGGGGTGACAGTCGTAATCCTAATTTGTATGCATGGGCAGGGTAGCAAAGCTTGAAAATCTGTCTACAATAGAATCCCCAGATGCGCAAAAACCTTGGTCTACATTTTGACAAGGAATCAGAGGGTTATCTCCTCAGTCCAAGCCTCCACGCGGCCTCATGCTTAACTCCCATTTGAGAGAAGCTTCCTAGATACTAGAAACATAGAGAAGGATTTACCTATTGATTGGACAACTATGTCTGAATTTAAACACTCGCAGGGAGTTTACACTTCCTATCCCACAAGTCTAGCCTAAGCTAGTGGGTATATGACCTTATAAAATGAAACTTACTAATAAATTTTAAATTATAGCGTTCATTTTAAGGGTTGTTCTTAGTCAGAGGGTAAGTGGCATGAATGACTATGATATTATAGACTCGATAAAAAAGGTGAAAAGGTGCATAAAATGAATTCCAAAACAAATTACAACTACTCAAATCAGGCTTCTTTTCTTTTTGTAAATATGAGCTAATGAAATTACAACTAAGTATGAGAAGACTGAGAATTATTTATTGTAATTTTTGAAATTTTATTCGAAAATACTGAAAATAAAACTACTATATGCAATTAAATGCAAATGTTTCAAATGCTTTTCTTCACTTTTTAAATACTTCAAAAATTACTATGCACCTAAATGCAAAATTTCTTGAGTATGTTTGAATAATCAGACCATAAAGCAAGCAATATGAAGTATAGCGGACTTGCAAGAACCAAATTCAACCACTTAAGGAGGATACCTGGAAAACACCTAACTTGGGAAGTG
>LPNX010562713.1:51392-90397 GCA_001517045.1 Pseudotsuga menziesii | reverse complement strand
CAAACCTTAAAACTAAAATAATGAAATAATCAAACCATTAAAAGCATTAAATCAAACAAAAAGTACTAATTGCCAAAAATTCTCAAAACCAACTTAAAATGTAAAATCATTGTAAACCAATGCTTGAAAAAATAAGACAAATAACCTAAGAACAACATCTAGTTATAACACCCACTATCACTACTTTTTCTCTTTATTCAAAACTAGGTTCCAAGCATTCTGGTAAATACATGGATCTTAGAATTTGAAGCATCTAAAAATAAGATAAGATCATTTAAGTTTATTAATATCCAAAAAAGACAAAGGACTAGGCCATTGGAACAAAAAAGTACAATTGGTGGCAACAAAACGATGAGAGTATCTATAACACCACTAGATTCTAAAATGGTGTCCAAGAAAGAAAGATACAAAAGACACCAAAAGAAGAAAATGAGCTTGAGCCTAGCACAAATGAAGCAAAAACGAACTATAAGAGTTGGGGACCCAATATCAAAACAAAAAAGGATTGTTAACAACCTAGTGTGTTCATTTTAGTAGCAACATGTTTATAGTGGATACTTAAGTTGCAAATTATCATAGACATCCTCAATCTATAAACTAGCACCCTCAAACATGGAAACACATAAAGGAACCTTTATAGTAGGCTAAACGAAGGTCACAATAGACCAAAAAGGTTGGTAGTTCATACTTAACAGTCCATAGGGTTCATATCCTAGTTTAAATCCGACGACAAAATCATACATTGTTAACAAAATATCACATTTGACGCCCCAATTAAATTACAATGTCCAAGAGAGAAAAACTGAACTTAGATCAAGGTGTCTAAGTGTTATGGATGAAATATGGCAATCCTAGATGTTATATGTGTCCTTCATCTCAAAAAACTGACATTTGTTCGTCTATTTGCATACCCAAAGAAGAGTTAAGATGAAGGATTTATGTGAGTTAATTTTTTGTTCATTGGAAACATCTCTTCAGTTATTTTCTTAGCATGTCAATTTGGTCATCCATGTGAAACTTCTTGTATATGTTATTAAAATCTTGGTTCCATATAAGTCTATATTGTTCATCTTTAAATTTATTCTTGTATATATTTTATTTTCATTTATCTAACAGTGCTATGGGTATAGTATAGTGCATCATCAAGTTCCACATACAGGTTCATGTGAGCTAGGTGGGTGATTCCATAAAGGTGGGTAACATTTTTTGGCCAAATTTGGCGATGAAAACCTGATTTTTTACTCATGTGCTAGATAGAATCCCTTGAAACACATATATGCCGTGTTAATTTCAACTTGCAGTAAAAAAAAAATTGTAGAATATTATGTTGGCTTCCCAATAATAATTTTTAAAATATTTTGATGTCATTTAATGTGTGAAATTTTGCATTTAATAAACTGTGTGACCATAAAAATTTGAAGAAGATAATAAGTGGCTCGTGTCCAACCCCAATAATTCAATCTTACATTAATAATGTATATATATATATATATATATATATATGAGCATGATCTACTCAAAATGCACTTTGGTTAGCACATTTTTTTGTTAATTTATTTCGCAATATACAATTATTTATTATTTTTTGAAAGTGACCACGTCTTATTTCAGCATCATTTTATACACACGTGTGTCCATCCCAGCTTTTTTTTCACTGTTTTGAAAAATTGAAAAACCAAAGATACCCTTTTGAAGAGGACACGTCGATGTGTGGGCTATGCATTTTTAAGAAATTTTTGGATGTGTATATTTTTCCCCATAGACTTTTCTTTGAGCTTCTTTGAAGTTGTTTCCTAGTTTTCTAAATGTAAGTTTTAGAACACCCATAGAAAACACATAGAAAACTTACATTTAGAAACATTGATTTTCCTGTAAGAGAGCTAGTTCTTTGTTTTTTAGGCTATCGGTCGAGGTTTGGAGCTCGATCGAGGTTTTAATGGAAACCCGATCGAGGTTTTATCAAACCCTCAATAGAGGGTTTTGTAAAACCTCGATTGAGCTTCAGTTAAAACCTCGATCGAGCTACCGTTAAACACTCAAAAAAGAAAACTGAACTAAAATACCAAAAGAAGTTTGTTAATGGCTAGATATGAGAAAGTTCTAAGTGTGAATAATTAAGGGCTTGTGGCTCTAAAATTTGTTGTGTTTTGTACCAGTCCATGATTCAATGAATCAACAGTCACATGCAGTAATTTAAGTTATTTAATGAAAACATCTAATGCATTTACCTCTATGTCGAAACTGTTTTTCATGTCAATGTAGGCCACTACCCTATTTTGTGTTACGAAAAGGAATGATAATGAGGAAGAATACCATGACATAGATAAAATAAACCCTTCAATGCATAATAGCATGATAACTCAAAACTTTAACCAATAGTTGTGAAACTAGTGAAGCTAGGGATATATTTTGGGGCTTTAACAATAATTTTAGAGCTCGTGAACTACGTGCATTTAATTTTTTTATGATTATATTCAAGTAGTATCATGATATGTTTTCATTAGAATTCAACATCTAGCTTGTTTATGTCATCAATGGTTGTAAAGGAATTTCAACATCATTTGATTCCTATCGACAATATATCTAATGTGTATACAAGGTAGTACATAAAGATAGTGAAAGGTTTTAAATACTAAAAATACTTTGCTCCTTCGTATATAATTTTTTATTTTAAAAAACTAAACATGATACTAATTCTCAGATCGACAAGAATTGAAAATATTCAATGACATGAATTCTACCCAAGGTCTTCGTCTCGTCTTCCACAAAATACGATTCTATCCATGTGATTACAATGATATGAAGTCAAACATAGTAGAAACCACTTGATTACCGGCCAATGATGTGAACCATTAATAAGTGCGAGGGAGATCACCATTGATGTCGATGATTCCCAAGGTACCCTAGTACAATCTACTAAGTATGAATAGATGTCTTGATGTCGAACACCCAGTCGATTCTATCGATCAAAGTTCGATGATATGAACCTATGCCAAGAGCGAGAGAATCTTTCATTAAGGCATACAGATCTCAAGGTCCTAAATATTGTTTCTAAGACTATTTCTTGGATGATGAGCTGATGTCGACGGGAAAAGTCTCGTCGAAGGAGGGCCATGATGAGTCCCACATTGATGACACGAAACTCGAAACATAGTTCTGGAATGATGTGAATGTAGTAACCATAAAAATGACTCAAATATGCTCACACAAATACTGTGTGGACTGCAGAGGTAAAACTTTTTCAAATCCCGTTTGAACATTGGGCAGCACGACAAAACGACTTGGCAGCATGACTAGACGGGATAGACACACAATGCGATAGTGGACAATGCATTCTTTTGAAAGACTCAAAGGAGTGACATGAATCATGAAAGTGGATCATCATGGAGATCAACTGAATACCCAATTGACTAACATGATGTGTAGTTAAGTGCCATGTTCAAAGGTAACAGCAAACAACTGCCATTATTTGCAAAATGATTCCCTTCCCATTTCCCCCATCATGATTGATGAGTGCCTTTTTTCGGTTTTACGATTTCAAAGAGGGTAACAAGGACTCGATATAGATTGTCAGAAGACAATCCCAAACTCATATATTTTATGAACCTCGGAGAGGAGGGGTTCGTTCCTAAAATGGGTCTCTCAATGTTTAATTTAACGAGTCCACTAAAAGAAAACTCGGTATCGTTCACATTTAGAGAGTCTGAACGAATACGAAAGAAGACTCCAAAGGGTCCTTTTTCATATGATTTAGTCTCTAATGCCTAAAAGAGTGTAAAATCATACCTTAGAGAACTCTTCCAATTATGATTGGTTGGAGTGTTCCTTTTTCGTAAATAGTCCTATCCGAACCGAAAAAGAGATAACCTACTATCGGATGGATGACTCTCCAAATACTTTAATGAGCATGAAGAAGACAAGATCGCTCGATGATCTTTTTGTATTTAGGGAGCCTGAAAAGGGTTTAAAGAGGACTCCATGAGGTTTCTTTACACAATGTCACTTTTTACGATCCTGGAAAGAATCAAAAACAGACTTGACAATCTTTTTCGTGTTTAAGGATCCTGAAAAAGAGGTGAAAAGAAGACTCCACGACACTTCTTTACACAATGTCAATCTTTAATGAGCCTGGAAAGAAACTAAAATGGACTCAAACCTTTGATACTAGATTTTAAAGAATGTGACAAAGTGTCGTAATAAACGCTTGTTGACCTTTTCTATTTTATGAAAGTGCGAAAAAACCATAAACAAACTTTCAGAGCTTCTTACAATAGTTCTCTTATACTGCGATTGACTCAGAAACAAGTGTTAAAAGCATTCATAACTAGCATTAAGGGATTATGACAAATAAAATTTGACTAAAATATGATTTTATATCAAAACTATAGTATGTCAGAACCAAAAATGCCTATATAAGTCATGTAAATAGTAAAAAATCAAATCATTTCACTATTTACCCATAGTAGAGAGCACTTGGAGCATTTTCTTACCCAGATCTTCAGCAGCTGATACCAGGAGTTTCCACTGTCCGTTTTCAGCATCGTCAGTTGCAAGTAACAGTTAAAACCCTTATCTTTCATTTCATAGCATTTATTTTGAGTTTTGGTGGGGTTTTGGGCTCATATGGCAAGCCCTAAAACCTTAAAAGTGGGCACCGCGGCTATCCCTTGCGGGATACACAGTACCACCAAAGAATCGCGCCTATAACATGGTGGAAAAGAGGTGCCACCACCTGTCTCCAACGGTGCATAGGCGGTGCCTGCCATGGATAATTTAAACCAATAGTATGAGCAATATAATTTCATTCGTTTGATTTTTAATGATTAGGGATGATTCTAATGCATACTATGATTGTTTTTGGCAGGTCTAGGTTGCTCAAAACATGCTGATATGGAAAAAAAGAACACATGACAATGACAATGCTTTTGCTGAGATAAATGTGGGTTGTATTGCCACATTACAGGATTGTGGGCTCCTGAATTTCTTCTGGACCCCAAGAATGGCGTCGCATGAGGGTTTACTGGAACACATAGTGCATATATGGAATCCGGAGAAACAATACTTCAAGGCGGGGGCTCATATTCTTATAGTGGAAGTAGAGGAAATATACTTCTTCATAGGTCTCTTGAGACGAGGTGGCCTCATCTCACTGACAAGTTTAGGCGGAGGGGATATTCCCACTCGAGAGCTTATAGATCATCAGTATGCACCAGGGACTGGTACATCATGGAAGAAGATCCCCATCAGAGCATTGATGGATAGGCCCCTACGAATCGTCCTATTTACCATGCAGATGGAAGCCAGGAGTTAGGGTGTGCACCAGGATTCTAGGGCACATATTTTGTATGCCATAGAGGCCATGGCACCGACGGTGTTCAACTGGGTGGAAGCCATGCTTCCAATATTCAAATATCAGCTGATTAAGTGTCGGCGGGGAGAGCTAAAGCAGTTTGGATTTGGTTCCATTTTATCCTGCTTCTTCTTCAAGTGGGTTCCACAAATGAGACCTCAGGTGGTCTTCTAGAGTTTGAGAGCATGGGACCCCCATATGTTGAGGTGTGTCCAGGTAATGGCTTGCATAGGATCTGGTAGGGGAAGGGTGAAGTTCGGTGACCCGTTCTTCAAATGGCTCCAAGATCAGATCCTCATGGTTAAGGATTATGCTTACGTGGGTACGGACTTCACTAGAGATCCTGACCTACTACTCCCACCTAGCAGACTGTGGGGAGACATCGGTAAGAAGCAAGAAACCCTAAAATGGATGAAATGTTTTTATATTTTTTTAATGTTTTATACTTTTTATGTTAAGTGACAAGACCTATATATTCTCATGCAAATGTGGGAGCAGCGTGACCTAGAGGAGAATCTTCGTTGGATAGGAGAACTGGAGCCCACTTTGTACCACAGGGTGATGATATCACCGAGGAGCTAAGGGAAAACCTAGAGAGGTTGACCTTGGATATCCCAGATGTTGACATTGATGACCTCCCAATGAGATATCATAGATCCACAGTGGGAGTACCGGGTCAATTTAGTAGGCTGCTGGGTAGAGTAGCTCGAGCAGTGATGTGCTATCACAACCACCACTAGTGTATGAGATATGTACTGAAAGCTAACAGCTTCAGGATTTTGTATGATGATTTTTCTTGAAAGCCTACGTGCTTCAGATCAGGTCTCGGGACCTATTTTTTGTAAACTTTTTCATATATATATATATATATATATATACAAAATTTTACACTGTATTTATATGTTTCAAATGGTAGATGCATTTTCTATGAGTTTTATGTGTCTATGAATGTTTATTTACAATGTACCATGTTTGATTTCAATGTCATGAATGGGAAATATGCCAATCTAGGATGTAATTAGCTAATGAGTCAACAACTACATTATGTTCCCTAGGGATATGCCTATAAGTGATGGTTTCAAATGATCTTTCTAGAAAATGTACTCTCTAGAAGAGGTGGAGGAGCACAAGGTTCCTAATGGTGTAAACATGGTTTAAATGGAAAACCATGAGTTGTGAGTCCATCAAGACTACTAGATCACTAACATCTTGGGAGGTAGCTTCAATTAGAAGACCGATGACCACTTCATACTCAGTGATGTTATTAGTAGTGGTACCTATACAAACTGCTCATGAACTGAACAAACCTTCAGCTGGGGAATAGAGGACCCAAGCAGCCGAGGCGAGATTCAAGGTATGGTGGCAAGCACCATCAGCAAAGCTGTAGAAATCCATTTGCATGACCAAAACATGGTATAAGCAGATGCAGACACTAAACTCAAAACCATCTTGAAAATACTAAAATCACACTAAAAGCCAATCAATAAACATATATACAAGATACTATCTAAGAAATACCTAGGCATGGTACCTTTTCAGGTACAACCCATTGCGAGGTTACCCCAAAGGGATTCCATCATAATCAACGAGCTCATAAGATCCTTTCTCTAACACCTTAGAAATAATGAAAGTTTCGTACCACATGGATTTGAACTTACCCTTCCCTAGCTTGTCATATCTCTAATCATAAGTCAAGACTAGGTCACCCTCGTTAAAGACACGGGGTTGGATGAAATTATCATATTGCACCTTGACGTGTTTATTATGTGCCTCATTATCCAAGGTAGCATCTCTCTGAGTCTCGTCAAGGTTACTCAAGTACAAAAATATTTCTTCCTCTACGGAAGTGTCTAGGAGAAGTTCGATGGCAAGTTGTAAGGATGGAATCTGACATTAGATTGGTAAGACAACTTCGAGTCCATAGACGAGTTGGAATGGCATGAAACCAATAGTTGTTTTCACAGAAGTTCGATAATCCCATAGAGTAGAGAAAAGAACGTGGTGACAATTGGATTTATGATCTCCAACCATCCAGCAAAGCATAGTTTTCAAAATTTTGTTAATTGCCTCTACCTGACCATTAGCTTGTGGATAATACAACGTAGAGTTTTCATGATGAAAACGTAGCTTGGTACTTAGTTCCTCCATCATCTGATTATGGAAATGGGATTCATGATCAGTAACGATGGACTGCGGAACTCCAAATCTTGCTATGATATGATTGAACAAGAAGAGAGCAGTAGTCTTACCATCTTCTACATATGTAGGCATGGCCTCAGCCCATTTTGTGAAATAATCAATGGCTACGATGATGTAACCATGCCCCCAGGATGAGGTAGGCTTACAATGCATGAAGTCAATCCCCCATTTGGAAAATGGGCCAATGGCAATGACGGGGTGTAGTGGAGCAGGATGGGTGTGCTTTTTTGGATAAAAGTGTTGACAAGGTGGGCATTTCTTAAAAGCTTCATGAAAGTATTTGAAGACAGAAGGCCAAAAATAGCTAGTGTGAAGGATTTTCTGGGCTATAGCCATCCCAAATAAATAACCTCCACATGCTCCAGAGTGGCAATCATTCAACACATGTTTATCCTCCTCATGAGTGAGGCATCACTAGAGAATAGAGTCAATCCCACGTCTATACAAGGTATCATTCAGGATGAGATAGTATTTCGCATGGTGACGGATACGGCGGTGATCATAATGAGATAAATGCAGCTGAAATCATTGTGTTTGTAGATAAATAAGCAAATATCCATACCAAGGATCAGTAGTGCTAATCAGGAACAGGAATTCATCCGAAAATGAATCACTGGGCTTAGATTATGTCGAAGCACAGGGAAAATCACACAAAGCTCGAAAAAGACCAAGGATTTCTTTGATGTGGCCTTGGAAAATTCTAGATCAAACTTCTAAAGTATAACTATCGAACGGGAGTACTTGCCCCTGAGTACCTGACGAGTCAGGATGTAATACATCAAGTTCATGGTATGCCAATACGATGGTAGTGCGAAGTAGAAGGTAGTGACAAAACTTTTATACAGCAATGACTGTGGCCAATGCTAACTTTTCCACATGTGAATAGCGAGTTTTGGAATCCATGAGATTCTTACTGGCATAGTAAATCATGTGCTCCTAACCGTGGATATTTTCCTACACCAAAACCATGGCGATGGTAGTAGCAAAGGAAACAATATACAAGAGAAATTCCTTTGAATAATCTAGGGGGTGTATCATGGGTGAATGAGTCAGAGCATGCTTAATATTATCAAAGGCGTGTTGGGCCTAGTCATCCCAAAAGAATGGAGTGTTCTTATTGAGGAGACACATATAACCATACATTTTCTCTACAAAATTGCACACAAAATGACAGACAAAGTTTTCCTTCCCTTACAAACTTTGGAGTTCAAGGAGATTAGTTGGGACTGGTAGATCTAAAATAGCAGAAATCTTCAAAGGATCAATCTAGATGCCATATTTAGATACCACAAAGCCTAGCAGACATCCCGTTTCAACGCAAGAAACACATTTATGTGGATTGAGCCATATATTATAATGACGACATATCAAGAGTATGTCTCTAAGATGACCAGGATGGTCCTCTCGTCGTTGTGAATGAGCAAGGAGGTCATCAAGGTATGGTTCAACAATATGTTTAATATCATGAAACACATAAGACCTCACACGTTGGAAAGTGGCTCCATCATTTTTCAATCCAAAAGGTAACTTCTTCTTATATGCAAAGGTTCCCCACGGGAAAATGAATTTCATCTTATGCTGATCAGCGGGTAATATCTCAATCTAATTAGAGCCAGAGAATCCATCCATGAATGAATAGATGACACTTCTAGCACAGTTGTCGATAATCTGATCAATGTGCAGAGTAGGAAAGTTGTCCTTGGGACAAGCTTTATTCAAATACATAAAATCAATGTAGACTCTAATTGTGCCCTACCTTTTATTGATAGGGATGGCGTTCGACACCCATTCCATCAGGGGTATAGGATAAATAAAACCAACTTTGAGGATTTTCTCAATTTTAGCTTTAATAGCTGCAGCCTTCCGAGGATGGACTTGCTTTAGTTTTTGCCTGATAGGTTTAGCCGTGGGATAGGTTTTAATCTAATGGACCATGATGGATGGGTCAATCCCTGGCATCTCTTCATAGGACCAAGCAAAAATATCACGGAATTCCTTAAAAAGGTTCCTTATATGCTTTAGATTCATCTGTTGAGTAGTTCTTCCCAACATGAACATGCTCGATAGTATCAGGATTGGTTGATATGTCAATCGGGTTCATCTAAGTAATGTTGCAAAGGTTTCCTTCAGAATCTGTATCTTGCAACAATATAGGAATTTGGGGTACGTTGACAATATCAGTAGGAAACAAGGATGCAAAATCATGGCTAACCGAACTGGTGTTGGGGAGTAACATGGATCTATGATGGTCATCCTCCAAAATGGTCTCATCCATATTCATGATCTCCATAATGGACTCATTGAAAGAAAAAGTCTCAAAGAGATAATCTAGAATGGGAAGAGAAGGTTCTAACTGGTACGGTAAATGGTAAGGATATGAAGCCACTAGATGAGGGCCATCAGTGTGATCATCACAAAAGGTTTGAATGGTGTCATACATAGCTTTGTGTGGACTCAACGAGGTGGAATCAACAACATGTTTACCCTTAGGCTCATAATCAAATGAGGCGATCATATGGACTGTCACGGAATCTGTGCTAGGAGGAGTGGATGGAAAAATCCCCATAAGGGATGAATCCTTCAACATTCCTACCCCAATCGACCGGTAAGGAGGAGGGGACTAGCCTAACATGGGGATGTTATTATTCATAGAGGTAGTAACATCCGGTGTACAGAAATCAAGATAGTAAATAGTAACAATTATCCCTAGGTGCGGAAATTGGACTGTTTGGAATACTGTTGAGGCAACAACAGTCATGGCATAGAACCAATTTCTTCATAGAAGGAGGTTGTAATCTAAAGGGCCATCTACCACTTCTACCTAAATGGAAATGATTTTTCCCGCCAGCTCGACCGCTAGGGCTGATATGAGGCCATGGGGTTGGAAGCCCCATCTGTCAAAGGCCTTGAGGGTTGTAGGTGATGTGACAAGCTTGGGAGAGCTAAGAGCCTTCCAACAAGTTAGAGACAAAGCCAAGGTTGAAGCTCCTTCATCTAGTACCATTCGAAAAAATTTATTTCCCACTACTTTCATAATGATCTGAAAAGAAAGTTTATGTGGTAATCTAGGCTTATAGTTCTCAACATTGAAATGAATCAAGTTAGTATTATTTGGGTCTAAAGCTCCTAGTGCTGTCAACAAGTTTTTGCATTGTGTAGGGAAACTTTGGAGTACGTCTAGGGTGGAGATCGTGCAAGGTGCCTGAGTGAGATCTTGAACCATGTTATAAAATTGAGCAGCTTGGGTATTGGGATTAAAGATAGCCTTCTGAAGAGTACTCTTAGGTGGACACAAAATCATTTCGAGAGTAGGCTTCTCGATAGATAAGGGGATAGTAGACGAGGATTTCAGAGAAGCAGTAGAGGGAGATTTCCCTGAAGAAGAATGATATTCTTTCTTATCTGTGGGTTTGTCATAATTTTGACTTTGAGTTTGCATATTGATGGTATCTAAGGACATCATATGAATTTCCTCTGATGAACTAGAGTTACCTTGATTAGACATGTGGTCTATCAGTTGTTGTTGGGAGGGAAAAGGATCTGTAAGTACTACAGGTGCGGGATTGGATTTCAGAAACTAGGAGATTTCATCTCGACTAGGACACTCCTTTGAAAAATGGTCACCACCGCATAACAAACATGGATATTTTGCCTTCCTTTTCCCTTTATCATTATTGCTGTTGGTTGGTCTTGGAGTCTCCTGCTGGTTTCCAGTCTTTTTATTTCTATTTTTACCTTTCTTTTTATAATTACCCGAGGTTTGAGTACTTTGAATAGAGTTGACCTCGGTGGAAAAATTATGAGTCAAAGGAGTAGGGGTGGAAGTTTGGGGTTGCTTGGCAGGTTTCACTGCTGACGGGGACTGGATTGAACCAACAATCCCATCAACAGGTACTTCTGCTGGTGGCTTGGCGGGATCAGTGCTGGGGCGAGGAGCTTGAGGAATCAGGTCATAAAGAGTTTTATACCGGGAATATACCAATTCTAGATACTGAGCCCAACTAATAGCCTGTTCTTCGATAACGACACCGCCTACAACCACATCTCAGGAAATAGGAGGAAACAAGGATTTGGTAAACCAATCAACTAGTAACTGATCCAAAATAGGGGCCTTAATAAGCCTTCTTCGCCTTCTCCACTCATGAATATGATCAAAGATGTGGGTGGATATGTTCTGTCGTAGAGAGGTGAAAAGATCAATGCTCGTTTCATAATGAATAGGGAGCTGAAAGTGTGTAAAAAACACGGATTCCAATGAGCCAAAATCCACAAACGAATGTTGTGGGAGTTCAATGTACCACTTCGCAGCCATACCGATCAAATTTCACTGAAACAATCGTAACTGAATAGAGTCATCCATGAGGGAGTTTGAAAAACCCCACAAATGGAATGTCATAACATGGTTCTTCACATCGTATCCCTACTTCCCATTGAATTTTGGAATATCCAATGGTAACTTTACCGGAATGGGAGGCTGTTGGGCACCCAATATGCAAGTGAATTACAGCTAACATAAAGAGTGTGCAATATTTATTGTCAACCCAGGGAAGTCTTGTATTTCAAGGATAAAATGCACAATATATGCTTAAACACTGAATTATTGTAAATGAGCAATCCTATCCTGTGTTCGGCTATGCTCATCCCAAGAATCCACTTAATCTAGTTACCTTCTAAAGAATATAGTTACAATTACCTTCTGCTATTCTTAATCTAGAAATTGAAAGATGAAATCACATCTAGATTACTTCTGCAAAAAAGGAGAACCTGTTTCAAATCACTTAATGATTAACCCAAATATCTTAATCTGATTATTCTAGAAATCCAAAGACATGAATTGAATGTTAATATAGGGATTTAGAGTACAGAAATTGAGTTCAGCTATCCTATGAATTCAAAGTACAGGAATGAAATTCTGCAACCATAAAAGTAAGGAACAAACTATGAGGATTCATGGAAACAAAAACTAAAATATCTAAGGATGAACAAAGCTGTTACATCTGCCATGCAAATTGCATAAGGAATAATTACCTACTCAGTCTATTATCACACCATGCCACTACAGATTTCCAAGAGATGCAATTAATACCACACTACAAATCCACAACTGTTATAGCTTCCTATGAAGAAATAAAATTAATATAGCATCAAATGATGGAATAAGTAAAATGAATAATTTAACTCAGCAATCCCTGTGGGAAGGTGGTCCCAGCCTTCACACAGAGATGTTGGATGAACACATGTTAAAACCCTTAGATCTGAAGTAACTCCTTGTATTAAAAAGCTAGATCGATAACACAACTCTTAGTCACAACTAATACAATGAATTGATTATGGGTTCAACCCCTAGCTCAGAATAGTTCTCCATATTTAAACAATGTAAATCATAACATCCTATCCCTATAATTGGGAATCCATGAATATATCTGATCTTCAAGCGCCCTAAATTACAACAGCTGTTACAACCATGGCAAGATGAAAGATAGGAAATATAGGGAAACTATTAATTTGACCTAGGAAGAATGATATCTTCAGATCACAGCTATACATGAGCAGCGGTGCACTATTGACATCCAAATCTGTCGCATTCTGTTGCAGCTATCTTTATATAGCTTTACCTAGAATAATATACTAGTACTACATTCCTTGGGCAATGGTAGGATGGATGGCGCTCAGCTTGAGTGATGAATTCCCATCCTTTTCATAACATGTTCAGCTCGATCTTCCTACAGTCTATATATCTCAAAACACCTTTATAAACCATCATATGTTAGCATATTGATAGATATAAAGCCTTAATTACCAGAGTCATAAGTATTAATAAAATAAGACAATAACCAATCATACCTTGGTGGCTTGAATAGTAGAGTGAGGGAAAAACATCTATTTGGCATGCTCAATGGAGTATGATAGGGAAAAAAGAGGTAAATAAGGATGGTCAAAAGGGGCCATTTCTGGGCCCAACATCTCCCCCCAACTGTCCTGTTGCATGTCCTCATGCAACAACCTCCATTATTACGAATCTGAATCTTGCAATGTGCTTTGTTCACGGAGAGAAGAGAAGTTGTAGGGGAACTCAGACATTCCTTCTTTTTCTATGAACTCTCTATGAGCAACCCAATATCTCCAACATTTCTTCTCCTCTTCTTGGGTCAATGAGAAATCCGTCTTGTAGGTTTTTGCTGGATACCAGATGAGGGGACGTTTAAATTTCAAGCCCATCCAATTAGCCCCACACTCCCTGTTACATCTAACATAACCCTCAACCCTGGAAAGTGCCTATTCAAAATTTCTAAAATAATAGGGGTCTCTGCTCGTGAGGGTAGGAGAGGTGACCTGCCATCTGTGCTTACTTCCTTCCAACATTTCTTATTGGTGTATAGAATATGGGTGGTACAAGTAGAAATAACTTCCTCCTGCAATTCCATTATGTGCCGAGTCTGGATGGGGCATGAGAGAAAACTCTTGTGTCAAGCAAGAAAAATATGAGGATTTTGAGGCTCACTTCGGACCCATAGATTAGAGTGGCCTTCATTGTGAGAAAAGGTTTGAAAATACCTTTACCACTGAGCATGATTGCTCACAAAAGAAGAAAAACCCTCAACTAAACATCTCCTGAAAAAAGGGATAGGATATGAATGGTGGCCGAAAGGACAAGCCATCTCATGCAAATACAGTTCACATAGCAGATTCTCGTCTTCAAAATTGCTTCTAAAAAATTTTCTAAGAATTTTTTCAAGGTTGTTATCTCAAATGACCTTCCTTGTTTCACAACCCTTAACTTAAACCAAACAAATTGTTCAAATAGAAATACAGGGTAAGAAGAGGAAGGTACCCTAGTGCCCAGGAGTTCTTGAGAGAGAGCATACATCTGATCTTTTTCCTTCTGCATAGGCTAGAACTTTTTCAGCTCCCTTAGCTCCTTCTATAGCTCTTCCTCTCAAAGTATCTGGGCCATGCATTCTTCTGCCCATTTCTCCTTCCGTCCCCTGATGGTATTTTTATGCTCAGTGAGGGAAACCATCCCTTCTTGGTATTCTTCCACCTGGCTCTTCCATTTTATTACCTCCATTCTCAAAATTGAGATTTCTCCTAGTCAGAATCCAGGTCAATAAAGTTTTGAAGAGGTTCAGTCGACACCTTATCACTTGATATGCCCCATTGGACATCCTGCACATCTGAAGCTATTTCTGGGGGTGCTTGTTCTTGTGTAACAACAACCCTGCTAGAATTCCTTCATCAACAATGTCCACCACTTATGGAGATGTTGGTTCTTGTGTAACAGCATGTTCTTTCTGAGGTTCTCCCTTGGAAACTTTGGCAGCTAACTGTGAGGATGTTGGTTCTTGTTGAGCAATGTCCTCCTGAATTCTAATATTATTCTTTATCTGATAATCACCTGCTATTTGATCCAGGGAATGTGAGGCTGCCGGTTTTTGTGTGACAAATCCCTATTCTTCTTTTTCCTCATACTACTAGGATTGGATGTCTTCTTTAGTATGCAGTTGTTCCTCAAGGATTTTGGTATCACCTGAGGGTTGTGATTGAACTTGTTCATATTCACCCAAATCCATATCAAGAATGACATCCACATCAGGGTTAACTTCTTGTTGTAATTCAAGAGTCCCTACTACAATTTTCAAGGATGTTGGTTCTTGTGTGACAACATCCTGACTCACTTCTTCATATCCCTACTGTTGTGGTTCCAATTCTAGTATCTCCATGTCCTGGGACAATTCTAGGGTTGAAGTACATATTTCTTCATTAAATTCCAGAGTGCCTTCAGTCCCTGGCTCTCCTTCTATCACTTGGACAACCACTTGGACAAGAACATTCAAGGATGGTGGTTGTTGTGTGACAGCACCCTATTCAACCTCATCGTTGTTTTGTTGTTGTGGTTCTATGTCTATTATTTCTATGTCATGAGAGGATTTTGGGGTCTCAGTGCAATCTTCATCAATAAAATCAGGAATAACTTCATCATCTGGTTCCTCTGTCCCAGGGTTAGTGGCAATTTCGACAGGAATATTTAGAGATGCTGGTTCTTGTGTGGCAGCATCCTGCTCATTTAAAGCTTCCCTCTCATGAATTTTTTCTTAGGTATTTTCACCATATCTCAAATCAGTAGTATTCAAGGATGTTGGTTCTTATGGGACAACATTCTGTTCATCTAAAACTTCTTTCTCATGAAGTGTTTCTTTGGGACTCCCATCATCTCTCAAATTAGGTTTTCCTTATCCTTCCATAGTTGTAGGTGCAAATTGATGTGTTGTAAAGGAATGAATTATAACCTTATAACCTGATTCATTAAATATTTCTATACAAGTGGGACAGAACACTCTTTCTTCCTCATTTCCAGGCTCGGTAGGATTTGATCCTTCCAATTGATCTGCAGCTTCAACCAATGTGTGCAGCTTCCTTTCACCCTATTTTCTGCAAGATTCTTTCCAATTTTCCAATTCTTTTATGAGTGCTTGGACTTCCTCTTTTAATAGCCTATTTGCGAACATATGTCCTTTAATTTGGGGTTCTTCTTCAACTGGCTCGTGTGGGGCATTAATTGGTTTGGGTTTAAGAATGGGGAACTCAATTTGTGCTTCTAAGGTTGCCCATATTTCCCTTGCTGCTTCTGCTATCGCGACTGACCTGGTTCTTTTCCTTCTTATTGGTGGAGATACCTTAATTTCATCATTTTTTTCATACTTGATCTCCTTCTTTTTCTTTTTGGTGCTAGAGTTTCTGGATTCACAGCTGAAGTGGAAGGAATATTCCTAGTTGCAACATTTTCTTATTCCTTGGGATATTCTTCCTCAATCAAGGTTCCTCCCCATTCAGGTGAGGATTCAATGGTCACCATCTCAGTGTTTTCTTCTATTTCCATGGCTCTGTCATCTTCGGGTTCAACTCTCGTAGCATCTAATGCTGCTCTAGTTTCACCCTCTGCTATCAGAGCTACCCTACTATTTAGTTCTTCCACAAGGTTTTCATGTACATCCTCTGATCCAGTCTCATATCCCCCACCCCCAACTATATTGGAGGGGATTTGAACCTCCTGTTGTTCTTCATTTCCCCCCAGCTGTGGATTGACCTAATCTTCTTGATTTGGCTCCTCTTCTATTGGAACACCGGGCAAAGGAGCAGGTTCCTAAACTTGGGCTGTAAATTGCCCCCAGGTTATATTGTGTTGAGCAATGGTCCTTAAGATTATTATTTTAATGAGGACATGGTGGGTCAGTGAGGTGAGTGGATGTTTGGAAACTCGAACTAACCCCACCATATGAGGTAAATCATTGAACAAATAATATGGAATATTTAATAGAACCCTGTGACGAAGATGAGATAGTAAAGGGAATTCATAATGATAGACTGTTTGGTACCTACCTTCACAGGTGATGTATTTCTTGAGAAAAAAATGACTTGATTCCATGGCCATGGTAATTACTGTAGTACTATCCCTCTTCGTGTCATTTGAACCTACTCCCCCTCCATTAGAAAATCCTATATTGCTACAGTAGTGGGGATTCGACGTCCGAACCAATTTCTTCCCACCTGAGGAAGACCAGTGACCTCAGCCATTATGGCTTCAAAAACTTCAATACGCAATCCCCAGACCTTTGAGTGGGTTTCTGTAACATTCAAAGCGAACTGTAAAGCTGCTTCATGGTGAAATCCATTTAGGCATTGGAAAAATTTTGTCCAACCAGCAGCTTGGAAGATACAAAAAACTGCAGCATTTTGTCTGAGGTCTCACATGTTTGAAGGTTCATAACGAGCCGGAATACCCATGTTTCTGTCTTCAGAATTATATTACAGTTCAACAAATTACAGATTCTGACAATGGAGGTTACAACACAGAGTATGCATGGACAACTGAGAGGATAGTTAGGCAAATTCAAAAAGTTTCAATGCATTGGATTATTGGAAATTTTATCCCAAATTGGGAAAGGTGGAGGTTATTAGGTAGCATAATTATTCATTACGTCACACAAGCAGAGAGTTAATCGATACAATAAGGGCATAAAAAGGGAGGTACGATTGATATTATCAAATCATATTGATACTTAATCAAGTATTTAATCAAATCCATACCTTTGAAAATGCATGATGGATGTCCTTTGGAGAATAATAGAACGTGTGATTGCAGTCATTGCGAAAGCTGAACTCGTGTGTTATGCAGTCATTAATTGTAATCATTATTACAATGGTGCTATAATAACCTTTTCCTTTGGCTAACCAAAAACCATCATGTTAAAATGGTCAGAAACATGATGAATATTACATTATGAGTCAAATTGTCGGCATCAGGAATCAGAGCCATATCTAGAGGAGTTGCTATCTTGCAAAAATATCTACTAATAACACAGGACTCACAACCGCAAGCCATAAAGAAATCAAAGCAGAGGCGCGACCTTCATTGATAGAAAAATCAGCTAAATGTAGCAGAGTTGCAGCTGCCGGAAAAGATGTCACACCTGCCAGAAAAAGATGTTGTAGCTGTCAGAAAAAGATGTCATAGCTGCCGAAAAAATATATCACAGCTGCCGGAAAAGGATGTCACAGCTATAGGAAAAAAGGAGAAGGCAGAGTTTCATGGTACTGCAGTTGCCGAAAACGGTGTTGCAGCTACCGGAAATGGTGTTCCAGCTACTGGAAACAGTGTTGCTGCTGCCAGAAATGGTGTTGTAGCTGCCAAAAAAAGGGTGTTGAAGTTGCCGGAAAAAAGGTGTTGCAGCTGCTAGAAAAAAGGTGTTGCAGCCGCCGGAAAAAAGGGTGTTGCAGCTACTAGAAAAATAAAAGGGTGTTGTAGCTGTTGAAAAAAAAAGGGGTGTTGCAGCTGCCAAAAAAAGGGTGTTGCGACTGCGATAGATTTATTGAAGGGAAAGGGAAAAAAATTCAGTGCAAGAAGTTACATGGGAATGATTTTTGGTCGCCAAGCCCCATAATGACCACCATTCTTAGGCGCTTTCCTGCACAATATAAAAAAAAATGGATCGAGTGTGAAAGAAAAAGGATAACAATAATAGATTAAAAAAACAATTTATTTATGTACAAAGATCCATATGCAATTTACAGTGATTAATTATTAATTGGCAGGAGCAAAGAAAAATTCCTTCCCTTGTGCTAATTGTTAGTCTGGATCAGTTGTAATTTGTGAGATGAATGAATCCTTTGAAATGGGATTATGGTACAGTCGCAGCCTATGACCATTAGCAAATAATGGTATGCAGTTCTCATCGATGGTTACCAAGTGGACTGTACCATTATCAAATACTTTATCCACTAGGTATAGCCCCAACTATATTGTGCATAGTTTACCCTTGAAATCTCTTTTGAATCTGGAATCATATAATAGTGCCCAGTATCCCTCACAGAAGACCTTTTTTTTTATGAATCGGTCATGCCAATTGGATCTCTGTTGCTGAATTAACACTGTATGATCCACAGCAGCCAACTAGTTCTCATCCAGTTCGTTCAATTGGTTTAATCTCCTCTTCTGGGATTCAATTACATCTAGGTCTACCTCTGTGGCCATATTCAAAGTCTTAATTTCAAATTTAATTGGGAAGATGACACTTTTCCCATACACTAATTCGTAAGGAGAGAAACCTGTAGTGTTACGCCAAGTGGTGCGATATGCCCATAATGATTTCAGAAGTTTGTCATCCCAATATCTACGATGGCTCTTGAATGTCTTGGTGAGGACAGCTTCAATGACTTTGTTAGTACTTTCCACTTGGCCATTGTCTTGAGGATGGTTAGGTGAAGCTACCTGATGTTGAACTTGGTACTTCCGTAGCAGAGCTTCAAATTGATGTGACATAAATTGTGGCCCTTCATCAATAACTACTTCCTTAGGTACCCCAAAATGGGTAAATATTTCACTGTACAGGAAGTCAATCACTACCTGGTCGTTAGCCTTCGCTAGAGCCACAGCTTCTACCCATTTTGTCATATAATCGGTACAGACCAAGATGTAGGCTTTCTGCTTAGAGTGAGGGCTGATAGGACCAACAAAATATAGAGCCCATCTATCAAAGGTTTCAATCACTGATTGTGGTTGCAAAGGTATTTGATCTAATCTATTGGGCTGACCCATACTTTGGCAGCTATCACAAGACTGGACATATCTTTTTACATCCCTGAAAAGAGTTGGCCAATAGTAGCCCATTCTTAGGGCTTTGTGTCCTGTCCTTCTGTCTGCAAAATGTCCCCCACAAGGTTCATCATGGCATGCCTTCAGTATATGGAATATTTCATCTTCTCTTACACATCTTCTGATCTCAACATCAGGACCTACGTAAAATATGTGACCGTTTACCCAACAATACCTAGCACTTTGCTGGATGATTTTTCTCTTTTCTCTTTTTGACATATGTGCCGGAAGCTTTCCCGCAGCCAAGTAGTTAGCAACATCTGCATACCAAGGAGAGTGATTTGAAACTACAAATAAATGTTCATATGGAAAAGAGTCCTCAACAAGCAAATTATCATCACTATTAGTGAACCGAGATAAAAAAATCAGCGACAACATTTTCACTTCTAGGTTTATCTAGGATGGTAATATCAAATTCCTATAATAATAGAAGCCATCTAGTCACTCTGGCATTAGTGACAGGTTTATTCATTAGATATTTAATGGCAGTATGGTCAGTGTGCACAAATGTAGGATATCCAGTAATATAATGTCAAAATTTGTTAATAGAGTAAACAATAACTAAGAAACCCTTCTTGGTGACATTGTAATTAAGTTTAGCAGGGGCTAGGTTTTTGCTAATATAATAAATTACATAAGGTACTTGATCATCTTGTTATCCTAAAACTGCTCCAATAGCAGTATCAGAAGCATCTAAAGAAATGTGGAAGGGTAGGGTCCCATCGATCCCTCTTAAGATAGGAGCTATGGATAACTTCTCCTTAAGCTTAAAAAATGTTGTTTGGCATGCTTCATTCCAAACAAATTGCACATCCTTCATTAACAGTGAAAACAAAGGAGAGGCAAGTTTGGAAAATTTTTCTATAAATCTTTGATAGTATCCAGCATGTCCTAAGAAACTTCGCACCTCTTTTTGAGTTACAGAAGTAGCTATATTTTTTATTACCTTGATTTTTGAGGGATCCACCTAAATGCCATCAGCAGAGATGAAGTACCCCAATACTACTCCCTCACTCATCATTAAATGGCACTTTCTAGTGCTTAAAGAGAGTTGGGTCTGTTCACAGCGAGTTAAAACCTTTTTCAAATTTTCTAGTGCTTCTTCAAAATCCTTGCCATAAGGAGTGAAATCATCCATAAACATTTCCATACTATCATTAACTAATTCTAAAAATATGCCAATTATAGCTCTTTGAAATGTTTCTAGTGCGTTACATAAACCAAAGGGAAGCACTCTATAGGTAAACGTTCCCCAGGGACAAGTGAAGGTATTTTTATCTTGGTCTTCAGGGGAAATTTGAATATGATTGTACCCACTAAACCCATCCAGGAAGGAGAAGAAATTATTCCTTGATAAGGTGTCGAGTACTTGATCGATAAAGGGAAAGGGAAAATGGTCTTTTGTGTGGCTTTGTTTGGCTCCCTATAGTCGACATAGACTCTCCATTTACCATTTTTCTTGGGTACAATTATGAGCGGGGACACCCACTCTCTGTCTGAAATAGAATATATAAATCCTACTTCCAAGAGTTTCTGAATTTCTTCCTTCACTATGTCCCTAATATTGGGGTTCATTCGTCGTTGAGGCTGGCACACAAGCCGGGAGTCACTTTTAATATAAATATGATGGATGCACATGTTAGAGGAAATACCGCTCGTGTCTGTGTACTCCCAAACAAATGCCCCCTTGTGTTCTTTTAAGAGGCTGATCAGGTGCTTCTGTTCATCTAAGGAGAGGTTGGGGTTAATATTCAAGGTCTTTCTAGACTCTACCTCGATGGGAATACTTTTCAAATTTTTCAATGCTGGGTATATATGTGTGTCGCTGACTAGTGCTTCTTCTATGAGGTTTTCTTGTTCTTCCTCACCTAGAGTAATGTTCAGGATTTGATAAACCTTTTTATTGACCTAAGTGGGTTCACTAATGAAATTATTAATGGCATGGTCTTTAGTTTCATCCTTAAAGGTTAGAGCCTTACCTATAGTTAGTAATGGCTGAACGCCCTCTTCTTCCTCTGGCTCCATCCAGAAAGAAGTTTCGGCTTCAAGGCTCGGCCAAGCTGGAGGATAGAGAGTGAGGTTCTTTGTCTAATTGTTGTCTGATATGGTCATAGACCCAGATCAATAGCTGATGCAAGCATCAATTGTGGCTAACCAAGGCCTTCCCAAGATCAGTGGGTGTCCCCCTAGCTGCGACTTAGGTTGTAAACCAAGAAGTTAGCAGGGTACTCCCAAGAGTCAACTGAGATGACGAGATCATCCAAAATTCCTTCAGGTTTAATGGTGTATCTATCTGCCAGTTCTAAAATGGTAGGGGTCGGTCTAAGATTAGTGAGCCCATGTTTTCTAACAGTTTCAATCGTCATGAAATTAGTCGTTGCTCCTAAATATACCAGTACATTGGGTATCTGTGTATGCCCAATATGCACAGTAACAGTGGGATTCCCAGGATCATCATATTTGACCAAAACGGTTTTTCCCGTTATTAATGCAGATAATTTCCCTATGTCATGAACAATGGGAAGATCTCTGGGTTTCCTTCCTGGTTTTATTGTACACAGATCTTGAACAGTTCTGGCATAGATAGGCACATCTTGAAGAGCTTGAAGGAGGGGAATTTTATCATAAAGATTCTTTAACTCTCCTGAGAGGTTAAACTAAGGTTGTCCCACTACCTTTGGTAGCATTAATCTATCGGGGTACAATGGTTTCCTAATCAGCTAGGTAGGTTGTGTATCACTGGATATATCATTCTATGTTTCAGCCAACCAATTAGTGGGATGTTCAGCATCTTCAATGATGGGGGTCATATTAGATAGATGTTGTGGAGTCACCCCTTCTTCTTGTACAGGGGTGGAACATCTTCAATGATTATAGGCTCTACTATTTTTCTTGATCGTAAGCGAATATCATTACAAGGCACAGGAGAAAGGGAGAAGGCAGGCATGTTGACAATCTCAAATTGATGGATTGTTTTATTTTTTGGGTTAGGATTAGGTTGAGAAGGTAGCTGAGGTCGTATCGGCATATTAGGGACAGCATTGTTCTACAACTACAGTTGCGACTGATAATGAGGATATTGAGGATATTGAGGAGGGTATGGTTGTTGTTGATGTGGAGGTTGTTGAGGAAACTAGTTCCTTGGATGGAAATTCCTCTATCCAGGAGACCAAGAAGTTGGTTGGTGTGGTAATTGTGGTGGCTGAACCCAGGGATTCCAGGAGTTATAACCTTGCATTGAAGGTTGAGAGGGGTTCCATCAAGAATAAGATGAAGGGAATTGTGTATTCGTGTTCTGCATATTATTCCAATTATTCATGTTATTCAAAAATGGAAATGAGTCTAGAGTCATACCTTGGTTTCGAGGCTACCATGGTTTCTTTTGTGCAATGAAGTAGGCCGGTTCCACCTCTAGAGTTGACGCCTGCAGAACAGCCTTCACTTGGGGAAGTGACGGACATTCTTTTGTTTCATGGTTCAGCTCACATAGATGACACACTTCTACCTTATCGAACGAGCACTCCTTCAGAGGGTGGTTCTTTCTACATCAAGGACAGAACACACCTAGTGTGAGATCCTCTACTGCCCATTTTTGCTTTGCCCTCAAGAGGTCAATTTCTAAGGAGATAGAGCTCATCATTTCTATTTTGAAATTTTGAAGGAGGCTTCCTATCTCTGCATGGGTGGATCCTCCATTATATGAATTCTGAGTTATGTTGAAGACATCGTGTTCTAGCTTATCTCGTTTGTCCCGCCTGTTTTTCTTGGAAGATCCCCTGGAGTACCTTTTACATAATTCCACAATTTTCTTGAAAGAATCCTTGGAGATATCTCCCTTTCCTAACAGGTTTAACATATCTAGGAAATCATCCCTAATCCCATGAAGTAGTATTATCTTGCGCACATCTAACCCCATGTTTGTCTGTCCAGCTCTTTGCACATTGTGTAAAATCCTCTCTACAAAATATTCCAGGATTCCATCCTCCTTTTGCACCATTTTAAACAATTCTTCTCTCTTGTCCTTGGTGTTGCAATATTATTGATATTTATCTAGGAACACCTATTTCATCCTATCCCAATTAGTAACAATTACACCTCCTAGGCTCATGAACCAACGTAATGCATTGTCCTTCAGAGTGGCAGGGAAGAGCTTCAACTTTTGTGCATCGGTGATGTAGTCATAGCTACATCAGAGGATATCAAACTCGAAAATAAATTCATCTCAATCCTTTGCCGTTTTTCCATTGAAGTGAGGCAACACCAATGGCGATATATTTTTCATAGGGGCTGTCCCATCCGGTTGTTGGATTGGGAACTAAAGTGTAGCCACCATTCCTTCAAGCAGGGAGTGATCTTCCTGATGATGGTTTTCTCCCATTGCCTCTTCCTCGTCAGATTCATGTCTGTTACTCATTCCTTCTTCTGTTTTATCCTATTCATTCTTCTCTTTGTTCTTCGACTTATCAACAAATTTCTGATGGAACTGTGTCCACTCCTCTTCAGTTACAACCTTTCCGTTAATGTGATAGATTGGAATTCAATCAGCAGATCCTCATGTACTAACTTTGTCCTCCTCTTCAGGGGTTTTTGAGGATGTTGCAGTTGCTCGTGTGTTCTCCACTGTGGATCCTGACGCTGGAACCCCAAGATCGGCAGGGATTCTTCTGATAGGTTCTTCCTGATAGCGATCCCTGGTAGAAGAATTAGTTATAACAACAAGATCGTCAATGAATGTTCTTCTACCCAATTGTGGACCTCGGCCATGATCTCGACCACCTGCATTGTTAGTATTTTGTGGGCTTTTGGGAGTTGGAAGATGATCACGCTTTACCCTTCTTGTATTCATACAACCCAAATCATTCCAATGAAAAACTAAAAGAGAATGAATAGAAACAATTACAGGATGCAACTATGATAGCGTTTAATAATTATCCTCCCCGGCAACGACGCCAAAATGTTGGGTGCCCAATATGCAAGTGAATTACAGCTAACATACAGAGTGTGCAATATTTATTGTCAACCTAGGGAAGTATTGTATTTCAAGGATAACATGCACAATATATGCTTAAACACTGAATTGATGTAAATGAAAAATCCTATCCTCTGTTTGGCTATGGTACTCACAAGAATCCACTTAATATAGTTACCTTCTAAAGAATACAATTACAATTACCTTCTGCTATTCTTAATCTAGAAATTGAAAGATGAATTCATATCTAGATTACTTTTGTAGAAAAGGAGATCCTGTTCCAAATCACTTAATGATTAACCCAACTATATTAATATGATTATTCTATAAATTCAAAGACATGAATTGAATGTTAATCTAGGGATTTAGACTACAGTAATTGAGTTCAGTTATCCTATGAATTCGAAGTACAAGAATGAAATTCTAGAACCATAAAAGTAAGGAACAAACAGTGAGGATTCATGGAAACAACAACTAAAATATCTAAGGATGAATAGCGTTGTTACAGATACCACATGAATTCCATAAGGAATAATTACCTACTCAGTCGACTGTCACACCATGCCACTACAGATTTCCAAGAGATGCAATTAATAACACACTATAAATCCACAACTGCTACAGCTTCCTATGAAGAAATAAAATTAATATAACATCACATGATGGAATAAGTAAAATTCCTAATTTAACTCAACAATCCCTATGGGAAGGCGGGCCCAACCTTTACACAGAGATGCTTGATGAACACACGTTAAAACCCTTAGATCTGAACTAACTCCTTGTATTAAAAAGGAAGATCAATTACACAACTCTTAGTCACAACTAATACAATGAATTGATTACAGGTTCAACCCCTGGCTCAAAACAGTTCTCCATATTTATACAGTGTAAATCATAACATCCTATCCCTATTATTGGGCAGCCATGAAGATCTATGATCTTCAGGCACCCTAAATTACAACAGTTGTTACAACCGTGGCAGGATGAAAGATAGGAAATATAGGGAAACTGTTAATTTGACCGAAGGATAATGATATCTTCAGATCACAGCTATACATGAGTAGTGGCGAACTGTTGACCTCCAAATCTGTCGCCTTCTGTTGTAGCCATCTTTGTACATCTTTGCCTGGAATAATATACTGGGACCGCATTCCTTGGGTAATGGTAGGATGGATGGTGATCAACTTGAGTGATGAATGCCCATCCTTTTTGTAACATGTTGAGCCCTATCTTCATACAGTCTATATATCTCAAAATACCTTTATAAACCATAATATGTTAGCATATTGATAGATATAAAGCCTTAATTACCACAATCATAAGTATTAATAAAATAAGACAATAACCAATCATACCTTGGTGGCTTGAAGAGCATAGTGAGGGAAAAAAATATATTTGGCATGCTCAATGGAGTAGGATAGGGAAAAAAGAGGTAAATAAGGATGGTCAAAAGGGGCCATTTCTAGGCATAACAGAGGCCACGAGGGATTGTGTCGAATGGGGTCATTAATCAACTTGGACAATTCAAGCATGTCCAAATTTTCTAGGAAATGTAACTTTCAGTTGGGTCACACATACTGGTATATTGATATGGAATATAATTACCAGTAGGACCATAGGTTGTTGTGACGAAGAACTAATGGAAAATCTTCCTACAGGGGGTTGATTTTCGGGATCGGGACCGCTAGGACCGCTAGGGCCTCCAGGAGGAGGACCACCAAAGCCACCGGGACCACCAGGAGCACCAGGACCACCAGGAGGCGGACCACCATACCCTCCAAAGCCCCCAAGAGGTATACTTCCAGAGCCTCCATAACCACTAGGCGGAGGGCCACCAGACCCACCAGAGCCATAAGAAGGAAAGCCACCAGGCCCCCTAGGACCACTAGGACCACTAGGACCAAAAGGAGGAAAGTTTCCATATCCTCTAGGACCATTAGGCCCCCTAGTGGGAGGACCTCCATAAGGCGGTCCTCTAACAACTCTCGCAGTATGTATAGGTATCCCCCCCATAGCTAGCATGTAAGACCAGTTGGGTTACCCCCATGGTGTAAAAGTGTTACTAGGGTATGGAATTCCATCATAAGACATTCCTGTAGGATTGGGTGGATGATTACCTACAGGTATTTGATAACCATAACCTCTAGAAGATTGAACAGTTACAATTTGTGCCCCCAAGGGATAAACTGAACTAGATGGGGGATTTACCACAGTAGTATGGGTGGGAGGGACATAAATTGTCGATGGTTCTATGTTATAGGTCTGCCCTTGACTAGGTACAATTTCGGTGCCAGATAACATAGGTCGTGGCGTGGGTTTCCCCCCAGCACTAGAAGGTACTGACGAAACAGGAATTGAAGGTTGGGCCCCAGCTATAGAAGACCTAGTAGGCTTAGGAACAGACATAACATGAGCGGTAATAGGGTGGTAATTTGACATGGGTTGTGTGGTGTTACTCCATGATCTATAATCGATTCAATGGGTCTCACAGAAACGACAAGTGAATGATATCCCATAGAAACAGATGTGGAACGTGATGGTGTTGGGCTTAATATTTTATCTATCTGCTTATTAATCTCCTGTGCATGGAGAATGGTAGCATGGTATTTCCTATGTTCTTCTTCATCTTTAAGAGATTTTAAACGGGTGACAAATGAGGCAATGGCCCATCCTATAGAGGTATCCCAAAATGGAGCATTGGGACCAAAATCTGGATGGTTGTATCATCAACATGACCTTCTATGGGAGAATGGAATGAGATATTTCCCCGAGAAGGTTGTTGGACCAAGGGAGGTGAGTGTGAAGAAAATGGTACTCTACTTTTTGCAACCACATTATCTCCCACTTGAGAGGTGGTAGTAGCTCCTTGGTCGATAGCTTCGATTGGATTTTCTCCTGAACCAGGACTAAAATTGGGTTGTAAGCCATGTACTCTTCTGGACTGTCTTAACTCAGCCAGTTTGTATAGTTCCTATCTAACCTATGGTCTGAAAATATAGAAAACACACTAAACAATTTCCCTACACAAGCTATAGGTCAAAACAAGCACACTTAAAATGATAGGAGGGGTTCAAAAGTCAGGTCTCTCGCTAGGATTGTCAAGAAGGTGCCACTCACGATATACCTTGAGGGTACATGCGTAGTAATCTCCCTAAATGTTGTTTTCGGTGTATGTCTCCAAGCAAGATGGCCAAAGGGATTTTCTTAGATAGATAGGGTATCCCAGTGGGGTCTCTCGATATACTCAAGGTACTTGGGAGCTCGAATCGGTAGTATTGTTGTCTAATGCATAACCATACATAAGGGGCCTTTTAATATGCAATCAAGTACGTGAAGTACCTTTCTATATACCTCAAGGGTACGTGAAAGGTTGTTTGATATACTGATGGTACATGGAAGAACCGTGTGAGTCCCGGGATGTAATGCGGACAAATAACGACAACTCCTATTCTTAACGATGCCCAAACACATCTGTAACCTATCACTCTAGTTGCTACGTTAATTTTAACCTATAACTACCGTTAATTTTAAAGTTGACGGTTAGGCGAATGCATGATGTTTTGATAGAAAAGTAAAACTATGCAATATGCTTATGCAAAATATTTCACTTTAACATTCAGTATGCCCTCTTATGGGAGGGAAAGAGAGTATTTTCTTTTTGTTTCAAAACCAAAAATATTTCCAAACAACAGTCATGAACATAAAATCAAAGACAAGAAATACTTTTTCAAACCGATTTCTCTTTTTTGAAAGAAATGAGAAAGGGAATAATCTCTTTTCCTAAAAGAAAAACAAGAAGCACACTATATGCAAATGCACTCTATTTTTTTTCCATTTTCTCAAAACATAAGTAAATCAAACTTAAAACTACCATATTTTTTATTTTGATTGAGATAGTTCTAAATGCATAAAAAACGAAAGAACATAAAGAGCCCGAAAGCTTGAGAAGCCAATCAGGGAACCAATGTCCAACGCTCAATGATGATGACCTAGTCTCAGTCAAAAATTTTCTTTTTTAAAGGAAGAAAAAAGAAGTTTACTATGCAAACAAGAAATGAAACCTAGAAGCTAATCTAGTGTTCTTCTTTTAGTCTATATAACAGAAACGAAAAGAGATCTTACTAACACCTTAATATTTTCAAAAAAAACAGAAATCCTTTTACAAACACAACCAACAAGCATAGAAGCGGATGAACAATTAAAAAGGCTAATCTAGCTCTCAAATTTCTGAATCAAACCAATCTGAAAACCATAATATTTCAAGCCACAAGCATCAGATTCTATCACACAAGTCTGGCAGTGCAGAACTGAAAGCAACACAACTCAAACTTTTATAAAAAAAAAATGAGAAAAAAGGGTCTTGGAATGATGCCTACCTGGCACTACGCTTCTCTAGTGTTGAAGAGGCGGTTCTATCCCAACACCACTTCTTACCAACTAGATACAGGCAGTGGCACCACATACTTCCCACTCTATTCAGGCGGTGGCACTGCTCCTCGTAAACTGCATAGGCGCGGTTCCCTGCAGAAGACCAAAACACAAAGAGAACGATAAATCAAGTCAGAAAAAGACTAGATCAAGGTGAAAACTGCTAGATTGAGTATGGAAACAGAGCATAAAAGGTAGAAATGAATTAGATCTAAATAGATCTAGAAGTTTCAAACCAAAATAGATTAAGTCAGAAAGTAGATCTGATTGAAGAGAGTTGGAGAAGGAGCCTAGATTTGGACAAGAATTGAAGAACTGAGGAAGATCAGAACAACTGTTGCATATATCTATTCCCCAGTAGAGTCGCCATATTTTTTAGCTGGAATATTTCCCCTTCTGCGGACAGTAAGGTGTTACACTGGTCTGAGTGATTCAGATCTAGAACAAATGAAGGACAGAGGTTGAATACTCTCCCTGGATGTCGTAGATACCTCAAATGTGATGCTTCGATAGTAACCCTGTGTACCTGCAATAAGATTAAACATGAAAACACATCGAAACTTCCAGAATATAATCTACTGATCCATGTTAGTGACTAAGGAATATAACAACATACATGCAAAATCAAACAACAACAATATATGTAGGATAGAAATCAACTTTCATTAATATAGAAATATGAAGAAGTTTACAACAAAGGCTTAGTGTTGACATGCATCTCCATGAAACCAAGCATTCTCATTCCCATAAGCTCCAACTCTAACTCTCTATGCTCTCCAATGGTCTTGGGCCAAGTGATCAATCCAATAGCATAACAATACCTTAAGAGTTCTCTCCATCAACCATGGATATGAGCTTGTATTTATAAGGCTCAATGGATAGGGATTGTTGAGAGATTAGTGGATGAGGTGGCCTCTAAGATCCTACGATGAGGTATCTCAAGCTTGAATGACCCACAATGATAGGGATAAGGGAGGACATGAGGCTTATCATCTAGAAGCCTCGAGAAACTTCAATTTTTCCCTTTTTACCCAGGGTACCGCGTTTCTCCTTCAATGACAGAGCGGTTCTAGTAAAAAACACTTATGGACTAAGGGCCATAAGCAGTGGCAGCACTTGTGGACAACAAGGGATAAGCGGTGCGAATAAGGTACCACTCCTAGACAAATGGGCAAGCACACTGCTGGGAATTTTCATGGAAGATTGACAATTAGCATGAGTTTCCATTCCAAGAGCTAGGATTCAGGGCAAGTAGGTATGTCAAAAGTCTTATCACATGATGGTGACAGGATTTTGGTATAACATGTACTTTTTTGTTGTAACATTTAATATTTGAGCTACATTACCTTCATGTAGCTTATTTTAATATTGATGTTTTGAAATTTATCTCTTACATTGTCTCTTTCTTGTATGTGACAGGAAATGACGTTGGAATTTGAGAAAGTTAGGCCTAGGATCTATCTCTTCACATATATAATGTCCTAACATTAAAGGATAAATAGATTATTTGACAACACTTTTGCGAAGAAGGAATGGGCTCATTAAAGTACATGAAACCATGTTGGTGTTTAGCACGAATATATTGACAAATTTTTATGGTTTCTTTATTGTTTTTGTTTGAAGCATTTTGTCAAGTTTGAAAGTTTGTGTGTATTTTGGTTAAATATTTTGTTAGTCCCTTGAATGTTTCTAGTTATAATTTGATGATTGATATAACCCTTTGTTGTATCTTGAATCAAGATTGGTTTTATTTGTTTTCCATTGATTCAGGGTTTGAGAAAACATATTTTTATTACATTTTAGTTGCATGAATTAATTGTCTTCACTTTTTCGAATCTCTATTCTTTTATGTTGATTGTATATTTTATATGTAAATACTTATCATTATTGAAAAAAATAAATGAGCTATAAATAGATAAGAGAAGAGAAAAATGGGCTATGCAATAGGTTCTTATGCATTGATCGTAGGATACCTATTGGCACGAGACCAACATTCATCTAATGCAATAATCAAATGGCATAATTACAATACATAATTGTATTAGCCTCCATGACCACAATTGGCTAGTGGAGGCCAAGATCGAGAATAATGTTTGTTTCTATTAGTTTATCGGTTTGTCCACTAAAACATTAATGGATGAGATAACAAGTGGAGTCCCCACTTTCCCTGAATCTAGTCAATGTAGTTGTGCTTCACTGACACCTTCCAGTTGTGACTCGTGAGTGTACATGTTCTATTGTTGATGATGTGATTAATGTTATTTGACTAATGTTGTTGTTCCTCTATTTTTGAAGTAGGTTGAAAATTCTATATGGTAGCAAGATCACTATATTTCAATTTGAGGTTGCCATTAAGGTAAACATAGATTCTATATTTTGTGTTTTTTGTTGTAACATTGATGACTGGGACTGCATTTCCTTATTGTTAGTTATTTAAGATTGATGTTTAATATTTAACTATTACATTGTATTTCTTTTTTTACCATAAATATATTCCCCTCTTTTCAGGAAATCACACCCCTTGCATATCCTTTCAAATCAACAATATTTTTCTTAGATTCCTAGTACTAATGAAACCCTTTTACTCCTAAAACAAGTATTTTTTTCTACACGTATTTTTCACATACCTAACCTTCATTTTCCATTTGACATAGAATACAATTCCTCCCAATATGCTATTGGTTTTGTCTCAAAGAAAACATTTGATATCCATTCACTCAGAAAGCTTATTTGATGCCATGATACAATACAAAACTTATGATAATGAGTTTTATGCTCTTGTTTAAGACGTTAAAAATTCGAGGAATTATCTACTTGGGAAAGATATTGTCTTGGATACAGAACATCATACTTTAATTTTTGTGAACACTCAAACGAAGCTAAATGACCAACACCACTTCAAATGGGATTCCTATGTTCATCAATTTCACTTGGTGAGTATGTACAAGAAAGGAAGCAACCATAAAGTTGCAGATATGTGAAACCATCATCCTATTTATGCACTAACCATTCTAAAAATCAATGTTCATACCTATGAAGAGTGGAAACAACAATACACTTCTAATCCTTAATTTATCCCCATGTTGAAAGCTCTACAATATTTTGTTGTGGTAAACTGAAAACCCATTTTATATTTCTCCATTTGAGATGTCGACTTATATAAATTGAATCAATTGTGTGTGCTTATAACTATATAATATGGACTTCTCCTCATCAAGGAGGCCCATGCTTCCACCTATGGAAGTCAATTTGGTGTTTAACCAAAACCCTCCATCATTTGCAACACTATTCCCTTTGGTCTACCACAAAGAAAGATGTGATTTCCTTCCATTATAGTTACACTCTTTCAAACATGTCCAAAACATCAATCCTAAGCTTGGCCTCTCATAACCATTTCTTATTCCTATTATGCCATGGGAATCCATATCAATGGATTTTATTAGTGATCTTGGAAATATGAAACCCAGCAAGATAATGTTATCTTTCTCATCAATTCTTTATAGCAACCCTTACATGTAGACAAGATACCCAATCCCTCAAAATAATCCTTACATAATTTGGGACCATTGTTACTAAGGAAATGATGTCTAATCCATGTAATTCCTTTGATAATTGTGGCAACATAATTTTATTTAGTTGTTACATAATAACTAGACTAGTTCCTATACCAATTCCAAGTTTTTAACTTAAGTCTATGCCAAATATTCTATGATCCGAGGGATGTTGAAGGAAATTCCTTCAGCATCAGACAGTTTAGAAGTAAAATGTCCATAAACATCAATAATAAAAGTCCATCAACCACAAAATTACATGCTATAATTTGCAGGGGACATGATCTACAATTAAAATTAATTACGAGCATTAGTAATTTCAACCAAATTGAATGAGAAATTGGCCATTTTGTTGTCCCTCCTCCATACGGTTGAAGTTTGGGTATTCACAAAGAAGGACCAATGATATTGTTATGTACTCAATAAAGAATATCCATGTGGGGTCTGGTATGCGATAAAGGTCTAAACACTCTACATAACTGGGATAAGATGAAATGAGGAAAGGTTCAACTAAACTCGCCTAATCCAGAAGCAACCTTACAAGTACAACCTTAGCCTATTGTATGTTGTGGCCCAATAAAAACAAACTATGTTACAATCAGAATCTCAGCATTGTTATTCTTGGTGGTGGGATAGCGATTTGAGCCCTAAAAATTCAAAATGGATTCAAGAAAACCTGACAGGTATATCTCTTTCTCTGATATTGTACATATTATGATAACAATGCCAAATGATGGCCTAAACCAATCTATGTGAATGAACTGTGATCTATCATGATCCATTCCTCTGTTTCCAATGTGTGAAAACACATGGAGTCATGGGATATGAAAAATATAGTTCTAGACTCTGATTTAGATTTTATTTCTAGTAGAGGTAGTCAATGCTAACTTACTTTAAAATCATTATGGGGATGAGCATCCATAGCTTGGGGATTGTTCTATGACACAATTATATGGATGAATTTGCACTCATAGGTTGTGATAATAGTTTGTATTTCTTCTTTTTCCATATGTTTATAGGTGATTCTCTACTTCTACACTATCCATGATTTATGTATATCAAACACAGGAGGTGTTAAAACTGTATTCCAATCCCAAGTTGGCTTGGTTAAAACTAGGTAGAATATATGATTTTATTCTTAGGAGGTCTTAGTGTTGCAACTGCTTAGTTGTTTGTTATTTCTTTTGGAGATGGGATTGGAAGGATTCTCTAAGTTAGATTCCTATAAGGAAGAATCCTCTTCAATTTTATGTGTGATATTTATGCTTGTCTCATTTTTGCTGCCATTTTATATTGTGTCCAGTGGTGAAAGACCAGAAGAGGGATTAATATGTGAGAACGTCCTAAAAGTTTAAGCTCTCCCAATTTTATTGATATTGTTAAAGTATATTTAAGACCTAAGAGGACCACCTTAATCTTCATATAAATTGGCAATTCTAGGCTCATTTTTTCATGCTCACATTTTCATTTTGCTTCAACCGTAAATTAGAGAAACTTAGTTTTTATCAAAGATGGGAAGCACTAACAGGTTCTATTTTATAATAGTATATTGAATCCATCATATTGGTTCTAGAAGTCATTGTTATCCTTGTTTTTTTCTATCAAGGATATTTCAAAGTCCTTATTATGAAACTATTTGGGTCTTGCAATTTTTTGAATTATTTTGTGTGAAATTTTGTTTTTTGCCATTTAGATTTGACTCATGTTAAAATTAGTTTATTTTACTCACATTAGCAGTCACACCATTATTAATTGTACTATATTATAGAGACACCTTCCAAATAATTTTCAGGTTAGGTTTTAAAGTGAGTTTTATAATTGTATCTCGTAAAAATCATAGAGGTTATTGAGATATGCATATTACATATAGAATGCATTCTTTGGGTTTTATGTGTATTCAAGACAGTACGCATAGATATTATATCTCTACAAAACAAGTATGGTTTTGATGTTCCTTTGGAACATTAAAAATAGTGACTTTTTAGAATTTTCGTTAAGAGCCCCATTGAAGAAACAATATGTTTGACATTATAATAAACAATGTTTGGTTTTATAATTGTCGATAAACATCAGTTTGAACCAAACAATGTTATGGGTTGAAAATCCTATTAAACTTTGGATTTCTCCAAAAGTCGAGATTTATGAGCACAAAGCACTCATGAATATTCTTGAAGAAGAAACTCTTGTCTAGGTTGTTAGTTTTTCAACATTTAAGCTAGCATTATGACAAGATCTTTTCACTGAGAGAATAAAAAGCACATCAAGAAACAAGAGACACAAATATTTTGGGAGGGGAAACCATAAATGGAGAAAACCCCTCAACTTCCTCTAAGATAGTATCACCACAAGATGTGATCCCAAAACAGTAAGATGACCTCCCAACACAATAGCAGCCTTCTGTCTTCTGTCAAGCCAAAGAATTTCCTTCTCCAAAAGTGCGCCACACTTGAGAGAGAAAGTGATCTAATTCACAAGTGATAAATAGAGAGACTCACCCTCTCTATTTATATTAGTCCGTTCACTTGAATTACCATTTCACACGTAGGCTCAACCTAATAATTACTACTCGAGCCTACACCTTAATTAGTGTAGAATAACTCAAGTGCCCCATAACTGTGGGGACTTACGTAATGACTTGATATGACTTGTTTACATTATTAATCCTTCTGATCGGAACATCGAGGTAAGACAACATGACTCAAATACATAATAGAAACATCCCGGAATAAACATCGGGTTACAATACATGAAATACATAGAAGAATACATTCTGAAGTTACATATACATCAACACTCCCTCTTAACTAGGAAGGTATTCTGTCGACACAATTTTTCAGCACTGGTCTTCTTCTCTGTATCAGCTGGATCTTCTGAGTCATCTTCATCTTCAAGTCATCTGGATTTGGATCATCTCTCGATCTAGATCATCAAAAAAAAAATGGCATCACTGGATCTAGATCATCACTCGATCTGGATCAACATCACTGGACTGGATCTGGATCATCACTCGATCTGGATCATCTCTCTGGACAGGATCTGGATCATCTCTCGATCTGGATCATCACTGCTGGATCTGGATCATCACTGTTGGATCTGGATCATCACTCGATCTGGATCTCTCGGAGTCATCATAACTGGATCTGGATCATAGCTCGATCTGGATCTCCTCTGGTCATCATCATGTGTGTACTATCTTGTCATAGGAAGTTCTACAGAGCCAGCCCTTTTTCATTTTGGATGTAGGCCCACCACCTGCAGGTCTTCATCATCACCGACCATACTATGGAATCCTCAAGACTTATTACGTGCGTCACAAAACCTCGAAAGAGCATCCAAGGCTGTTACGAGCACACAGCTCTACCTATAGGATCTCCCAGGGCTTCGAATTACATGTGACCTCACCACAAAACCTCGCAAGAGCATCCCAGGCTATTACGAGCACACAGCTCTACCTATAGGATCTCCCAGGGCTCCGAATTACATGTGTTCATGGAAAAACCTCGTAAGAGCATCCCAGGACTGATTACGGGCACACAGCCCAACCTAACGGATCTTTCAGGGAACCGAATTACATGCCATAGGACAAAACCTCGAAAGAGCATCTGCCAGATATCCCAGGGAACCGAATTACATGCCATAGGAAAAACCTCGAAATACTATTTGCAGATCTCCCAGGGCTCCGAATTACATGTCCTCCCAGAGCAAAACCTCAAAAGAGCATTTGCCAGATGTCCCAGGGCACAGAATTATATGCCATAGGAAAAAACTCAAAAGACCATCTGCAAATCTCCCAGGGCTCCGAATTACATGCTCATCTGCACAACCTGATCCACGGCCATAGAGTATCAACCTGATACTCACCATACATCATCCTGATCATCATCACTGCAACATCCTGCTGCATATCATCTGGAGCAACATCCTGAAGCTCGTCATCCATGATCATCTTGATCATATAGTGCATCTACCTGATGCATACCAAGTATCTATCATCATACATGATCTACCTGACCATACAATGTATCCACCTGATACATATATAGATACATGGTCCAAGCACACATCATCCAGCGCTTACATCCATGGCCATGTGAAGGATCCCCCTTCCAACATGCTTGGAATGGCTTCAGCAAATGTGTCCATCACTTCTTCCTCGAAGTATCATCGATCTGAAGCACGCCAAGTCTCTCTCTGAAGTACTCTAACTTCACCCTAGCTAGTGGCTTTGTCAGCACATCTACAATCTGCTCGTTCGTCGCAACATACAGGAGCTTCACAGCTTCTCTTTGCACTATATCCCTGATATAGTGATATTTGATCTCTATGTGTTTCGACCTGTCATGAAACACTGGGTTCTCAGACAGCTTCACACAACTCTGGTTATCACAGAAGATACTAGTAGCCTCCAATGGGAGATCAAATAACTCAGACAGTAGCTTCCGTAGCCATACTGCCTCACAACTAGCTGAACAAGCTGCGACATACTCTGCTTCAGCTGTACTTAGTGCCACACAGGATTGCTTCCTGCTAAACCAAGAGATCACACCTGATCCCAAACTAAAGAAACATCCAGAAGTACTCTTTCTGTCGATGGCACTTCCTGCCCAATATGAATCAACATAACCCCCAAGGTTAATCTTCTGATCCGCATCATACTTGAGCCCATAATCAATTGTACCCTTCAAGTACCTCAGAATATGCTTTGCAGCAATCAAGTGAACATTTCTCGGATCTGTCAAGTACTGACTCAAGGTGTTCACAGCAAAACAAATATCTGGTCTCGTGTTCGTCAGGTACATCAATGACCCAATCATCTGACGATACATCGTAGCATCAACCGAATCTAACGAAGCATCACACAATGGCTTCAGGTTCGATGCCATAGGTGTGGCCATTGCCTTGCAGTCCATCATCCCAAACCTCTTTAGGATCTCTACTGCATACTTCCCTTGTCCAAGGAAGATTCCATCTGAACTCTGCCACACCTCCATACCTAGAAAGTAATGCATCATCCCCAAGTCCTTCATCTCGAACTCAGCAGTAAGCTTTCTCTTCGTATCAGCAATCAACCCGTCTGTACCTGTCACAAACAGATCATCTACATATAGTAGAAGCATCACTGGGTTGCCACCTTCAACCTTGTAATAAAGGCTGGAATCTGCTTTACTCTTGGTAAAACCCAAACTGGATAGAAAGCTGTCTATCCTGCCGTACCAGGTCCTGGGTGCCTGTTTCAAACCATACAGGGCTTTCTTCAATCTGCACATATGAGACTCTCTGTCATGTGTCTCAAAACTGAGTGGCTGTTCTATGTACACTTCCTCCTCTACTACACCATTCAAGAAAGCAGTCTTGACATCCATCTGGTGTATCTTCCACTTCGTCACTGCAGCCAGAGCAAGGACTGTTGTGATGGAAGTGTATCTGGCTACAGGTGCAAATGTCTCTTCATAGTCTACTCACTCTTTCTGAGAGAATCCTCGAGCCACAAATCTTGCCTTGTATTTTTCAATGCTACCATCCGCAACATGCTTGATCTTGTAGATCCATTTGGAAGTGACAACTGACTTCCCTTTTGGTCTTGGGACAACATCCCAAACATCATTATTCATGATCGATTGATATTCTTCGATCATCGCATCCTTCCATTCTTTCTGATCTGCCGCTTCTTCATAACTGGAAGTTTCTTTATCAATGAAATCACATAGTAAGGCTACATACCCGGAATTTGATCTGGTTCTTTTTCTTTCTCTGTGATTTTCTTCTGGAGCCCCATATCTTTCCGCACCTTGGATAAGTTCACGTACCCAAGCAGATTTCCTCTTATGAGGATTCTTCTCTGAAGGTGGATCTACTGGTCTTTATGGTTCTTCAAATTCTCGATCTTCTTCTTGAGCTTCTTCATTCATGACTGTATCACGGATCCTGGGTGCTTCTGCTTCTGCTTCTTCAGGGTCTTCAGTAGGTCTCTTTCTGGATTTGTTGTAAGCTGTGTCTTCATCAAATATTACATCCCTACTGACATCGATCTTCTTGTATCCTGGAAAGTAGATTCTGTAAGCCTTCGAGCTTTCAGAGTATCCTACAAAGATGCCCTTCTTTCCTGAAGGATCTAATTTTTTTCTCTTCTCTTTAGGAATATGTATGTACACTGGACAGCCAAATATTCTGAGATGGCTGACTTCTGGTTTCTTTCTGGAGAAGACTTCTTCAGGAGTCTTGTTCTCGAGCACTCTGTGTGGAGTACGGTTCTGTACATATACTGGTGTTCTAGCAGCTTCAGCCCAAAGATGCATAGGTATATCTTGATCATGAAGCATAGCCCTTGCAGCTTCCATGATAGTTCTGTTCTTCCAT
>LPNX010562713.1:0-51015 GCA_001517045.1 Pseudotsuga menziesii | reverse complement strand
CAGCTTTGCTTGCAATGGGCAGTGCTCTGTAATGCACATGTGCAAGCCTTCTGTGCCAAAGTTCATTTGGCTCCACTGAATCATGGATCAAGGCTTGTTCTGAATGGCCCTTCAATTTGTACAAGCCTCCTTCTTGTTCTCCAATTACTACCGCATCATCGATAGTCTTTCCTTTTGGCCACATGATGACTTGACCATCTATGAATGCAACCCGCATTCCTTTTGCATCCAATGCTGAAATGTATAGAAGATTCTTCTTAATTCCTGGAACAAACAATACTTCTTTCATTGTTAGGGACTTTCCAGATTCTAGCTTGTATGAAGATTCCCCACTACCTTTTATTGGATACTAGTAGTCATCTCCTAGTTTCACCTTGTGAGGTGATTCATGTTCTGATAGCCTCACAAAGGATTCCTTGAATCCCGTCATGTGTTTGGAAGCACCACTATCTATCAGCCAATCATCACTCCCATGAGTAATGTTGCCAGTGAGAGCTGATATTAGAACATATTCATCCTCACTTGAAGAATCTTCACTTTCATATCTGGATCTCTTCTTGGATGGTTCATCATCTTCTGCAGCATGAGCATGATGTCTTCTTTTGTTCCGCTTCTTCTTATGAGGGTGACTCTTGTTTTTAGGACAGTCTTTTGCAAAATGTCCTATCTCATCACATGTATAACATCTTAATTTTGACATATCCTTTCTGGAATGAGGACCTTTACCTTTGGAGTAATGAGGTCTTCTTTTGCTTGTTTTAGAGTGTGCTGTGAGGGCTTGATCTTCACTTCCCATCTTCTCTTCTCGAGCTGCTATCCGTGCTTCTTCTTGAGAACACTCTTCCCATAGTCTGCTAAATTTGACTAGCTTCTTTCTTGCACAGATCCCTTGGATGAAGGCATCCCATGACCTAGGAAGGCCATTTAAGGTAGTCATGACAATCTCAGCATTTTCCACTTCTTCATCAACAGCTTCTAATTGTTCTTTGATTTGAGAAACCCTTGTGAAGTATGACTGGATAGTTTCTGCATTTTGAATCTTCACATTCTTCAATTGGTTCCTCAGGGTCATCTTCCAATTGATGTTCTTTCCTTCAAACAATTTGGTTAGGGCATCAAACATAGCTTTAGGTGTCTTGAGAGAGGACACCTAAGGGATAAGATGATCCTTGATAGAATCAGCAATGATCCTCTTTTCCATAACCATCTTCTTCTTATGGAGAGCCTTTTCCTCATCTCCCTCTGGAACTGGAACCTCCTCATGGATGTAGGAGTCTAGTTCATTCTCTTCTAGGACCAGGGAGATTCTATACTTCCAAGCTCGGAAATTATCAGCCCCATCAAGCTTTTCATCAAGCTTGGTATGATGAGACATCTTTAAATAAGAACCTCAAATGGAAATACAAAAGATTTTAGATCTTACCAGGTCCAAGATGTCAAATCTGAAGCTTGAGCTGAAATCCTGCAGAGCTGGTTCAGGAGCAACTAGGGTTTTGCTTTTCTGGAGTTCTATCCACCCAAATGACTTCAAACTTGTTCCTAACTTCGATTTTGGATAGGATAACAATCCAGGCTTGGTCCCACTGAAAAATTCTTCTTCAATAAGAAGCCCTAATTTCCGGCCCCGGTGATAGGTCCAAAACTGAAAATCCTCAGAATTGAATTCTGTTTCGACAGAAAGATGCACCCTAGGGAGGAGAGTAAGTCCACCTTACTTTTGCTGAAAAATAGTGGATAAAGATCCACAAACAAGGAATCCCTAGCCTCCGTAGCTACACAGTGTCTTCTTCTCAGGTTAGCTCTGATACCATGTTAGTTTTTCAACATTTAAGTTAGCATTATGACAAGATCTTTTCACTGAGAGAATAACAAGCACAGCAATCACATAAGCACATAAATAAACAAGAGACTCAAAGATTTTGGGAGGGGAAACCATAAATGGAGAAAACCCCTCAACTTCCTCTAAGATAGTATCACCACAAGATGTGATCCCAAAACAGTAAGATGACCTCCCAACACAATAGCAGCCTTCTGTCTTCTGTCAAGCCAAAGAATTTCCTTCTCCAAAAGTGCGCCACACTTGAGAGAGAAAGTGATCTAATTCACAAGTGATAAATAGAGAGACTCACCCTCTCTATTTATATTAGTCCGTTCACTTGAATTACCATTTCACAGGTAGGCTCGACCTAATAATTACTACTCGAGCCTACACCTTAATTAGTGTATAATAACTCAAGTGCCCCATAGCTGTGGGGACTTACCTAATGACTTGATATGACTTGTTTACATTATTAATCCTTCCGATCGGAACATCGGGGTAAGACAACATGACTCAAATACATAATAGAAACATCCTGGAATAAACATCGGGTTACAATACATGAAATACATAGAAGAATACATTCCGAAGTTACATATACATCAACATAGGTGTAGAAGTGCAACCCTATTATTGGCTATTTGTATTATATATTATATACTATAGACACCTTCTAGACCATTTTAATGTTAGGTTGTAAAGTGAATTTTAAAATTTCATCTGGTGAAACTCATTGAGTTTATTGAGCTATCTAGAATAGATATAAGATCCATTCTTTGAGCTTTATGTTCCTTTGAAATTGAAACTCATAGAGGTTACAACTTACTTTCACTTCACCTTTCTAATGATGATCATTTGTTTGAGTTGATATGCTTTCACACATCTCAAATTATATAAGTTCACCTTTTCACATCATTTTGTCAATCATAGGTCTACGATATTTCCTTAGGGTTTCCTTTTTATAGTTGCTCCTATGATCACTATTCACTAAACAATAATTTTTTTGTTTTCCTTTTCAGAGAGGATAAATTATACAATGTATTCTAACAATTTTTACTTAGGGAACAAGGTCTACCACCAGTTTCCTTAGACATTTGCAACATTGGTAGAGAAACAAAATTTCTTGGGATGGCTAGTATTCATGCAGGAAGGATTGCATTGGTTGTGAAGTGGATTGTTAGTTCTGTCACATGATTATGGATTTAAGGGCCATTTGGGATTTCTGATCTTGTTGTAGGGTTAGTTTTCTTCAAAATGAATGGTTTAACGTATTGAAAAAGAATTTGAAAAACTGAAGAGATTAATTAGAAATTTCAGGGAATAATAAGACCATTCTTGTCCATTTTTTCGTTAATATTCATACTAGAATAAGATTCATTGATGGAGTTGTGGTTCAGTAGTGGGGGTGGCAACTTGCAAGGACACCCATGAAGGTACAATTCCTTGGAGGCATATGAATAAGTGACTGGGGCTAGGTGCTCATTGTAAAATATTTTGATGGTTCACCCATTCAACTCTATGAAGAAGTCATTTGTAATACTAATTATATTCTTTGAGATTAAAGGAAGAACTTTAAAAATTAAAAGGAAAATAAAAAAAACTAGACTAATATCTACTCTCACATACCATCCCTTCACAACAACTAATGGTCATAGGATCACATTATACATTGTCCCTTTCCTATTACAGCTGCACATATTGGGCATCACTTACCTACACAAACCATTCTTGTAGTTGAAACTTGAAATTACTAGGCATAACCTCATTAGAGTTCCAACATAGCACCACAAGGATATGTTGATTGATATCGTATGGTAGCACCAACATATAGATTATCGTCATTTTTTTATGCCAAATGCTTGTATCCAATCTATGATTGTTGATTCTCTTTACTCTCAAATATTTCATGCTCAGGTAAATATCTAATAAAATAATGTCATGAATTAATTTTAGTAGTTCCTTTGAAGATTTGTAATTCTTTATAATGATATGAATCTCATTTTGTTTGCAATCATGATTTTGATCCTTCCGTGAAAATTGGCAGATAGGGTTGGGTTAAACAAGGAAACTAAAATACGGGGTTGGGTCAAACATTACCCCATATCCATACAAATTTATAGAAGCATTGTTCAATGCCTTACATTTCCAATAGAATTTTTTTATGCCGCATTTCCACCTTTTCCATTTCCAAAACTGAAGCAAAGCAAGAGAGGTAGATCTATCCACAAAATAATATGATATATGAAGATCTAGTAGGAGTCTCATTTTCCATCGTAGTAGGTGGAATAAAATTTGTGTTTCTCTTTATGGTGTTTTATAAGTTAGAAGGAAGAACAATACTTCCACAATTAGTCCATTAGGAATCAAGATTCCTAGCTCAGATGTTTTTAATTTTCAAGAAAATTTCACATTATAAATTTTGGTGAGTTAGAGAATTGCCTGGTTGCTTCTACCTAGTTTTACATTTTTAATATTCTAATGGGTTTAGAAGCCTTTTTTTAAATCTTTTATGTAAAGAAGGAAAATTTTCTAGGCTATTTTCCCCTAATTTTATGGCTTCCAATCCCTTGCCATTTTTTTTCAATGTACATGTCATTGATGTTGATCTCAATGCAACTAGATGCCCTAGTTTGACGCTTACAATATATAGTTGGGTAATTTTATACCCCATACTTGTTGAGAGGAGGCATTTTTATAGTCATAGAACCAATTCCATGATGCACACAATGGACATATTTGACTTTAAATCACACATGCACACATCACACAACTCACAAAGGAGGGAAAAAAGGTCAAGAGGCATATACATCACACATTGAATTTAGAAATATGTTACTAGGAAAGGGCATGTCCACTAAACGCATCTTAATTGGCATAAGATTCATGGCATATAAGGACTTTTACACCCCTGTAAAAACAGACCCCTTAACCAAGAAAAACCCAAGTAAATGTGATTCTATAATGGTAACATGTTGAAAGTAAATGACTTTTATATGTTGATTTCAAGTTTAGTTATGTCATTTCTCACAATCTAAATTGACATTGCTACATAGGATGAAATTTGTTTCTTTCTAATAAATACTGATATTTTTGTTTTTAGTTTGTAAAGTAATTTTTGTTTCTTCTAATAACAAATACTCCTATGTTTGTTGATAGTTTATAAACTAATTTGCTCGGTAACAACTAGGAAACTTCCAAAGATGCTACCAAAGAGTTCCATAGGCATAACATGCAATTATTTCAATGACCCCAAATCATAATACAATGGACATGAGAAAATCATGATAGATGTCGATTGTTGTTTCATTATGCCTTGTTGGAGTGGTATCTCATATGGAGTGTTAGTTAATTGAATTTTAATTCTTTGAATATTGTTATTCTGTTTATGAAGTATAACCACTCTACCGAAATTAGGCCAAGAAAACAGTTCCATTTGCATGCAAATTCCAGAACCTAAAATCTTAAATTAACATCCCTATGGATTTATGTTCTTTCATAGATGACATCTATTCGCAATTCTTTAGAAGAGCCCGGACAAGTAGCTCTGTAAAATATACTGATGAGGATAAGTAGGATAATTATAATGCTGCATAATTTTATTGAATTGTGCATCCTTATTCTTATACAAGATTGAATGTTACTGGAATAAGTTATGCTACATCCCTTGCTTCAATGCGAACTTTTACTATATTACTACACAAGAACAAGAACAAGAAGAGCTTCTTGGTTTTATCATCTTCTAGTGAGACCACAAGACAGTATACAAGTTTCCTCATTAACTATGTAACTGTCTGAAGAGAAAAGGAAAGGGTTTAAGGTTCAATTATGTTTTCATGTTATTTGGGAACATAAACCATCTATCATTTAATATCAATATGTTTAATGTTGAATTTGATTACAATTATATATTAACATGTGATTGAAAATGGCATGTTCTTTTGTTAGGTTGTTTATATTTTAATTACTTTTTTTTGCAATTAATCGAACACATTATTCAGATGGGTTTATTTGAATTTCATTGTTATGCATTATATTTTTGTGTTATTAAGATGTTGAGATGTCATTATAGAATCCTACCTCATTATGAATTCCTCCAAAAGTATATTGGTGTGCTCATGGGTATTTACTACATATAGTGGGAGTAGAGTGTTTTCACTTGCATGGTTTTATGTTACCATTCATCTCCTATTTCCATGGTTTTATATATTTATATAGTATTTTATAGTAGCCTTTTTCTGGTGGCACATTATCCATTTTGGATCTTCTCCTTATACAGTGATGATAAAGATATATTGATCACACATGATGATATACCTTGAAAGAGAAAATATTAAATTCCTTGGTCTTGTTGGTCCTGTAGGTAAAAGAGGTTAGCTCCGCACCTTTATGGTACACCTTGGTCTTCTGGGTTTGGGGGTTTCCTTACCACCTTTTTGTGACCCTTAGTTGACTTATGGTACCTTTGATACTGGAACCCTTATTGTTTGTTTTACGATGACCTCTTTGATATGATGAACTAGCCTTATTGTTTTTACTGTTCTTATTTATGTGACCATTTTGACCTTTGATACCCATAGATCTTGCTCGGTTTTTTTTATAGAAATCGGAGCGACCTGCCAACCAGATGATTTTTTTTGTAGAAATCGGGGGCGAGCCAAAGATCTAGGTCAAATTCGGTTGGAAATCGAGGGCAAGACATAGATCCTACTCATTATTTTGTAGAAATCAGGGGCGACTAGAGGAATTGTTTTCTAGAAATTGGGGGCAATGTGAAGATTTTGGGATAATGGGGATTTATTTCATAGGGTATTTAGGCGAAATGGATTATTTTACTAATAATTAGTGGACGATTTTAATATTTTATAAAAAATGTTTTAATATACTAAATTCTCCCAACAGAAAAATTAAACTCCTTTAAAATATCCCATGTGATCATTTTGACCTTTGGTACCATATACTAAGTCAACTATTTTTATTTTATTGGTAACCATACTAAAAGTTGGGTTTGAAGAAATACCCCTTAGAAGTCCTTTCAGGTTATAAGAAGAAGATTTATCCTTCATTATGGATCCATCCAAGAAGATACACTTGAGATCTCATATTTCTGTTTGACGTCAAGGAGTATGTTGCTAGGTTTTCACTGCTTCATCCCTCGGTTACTAGATCTAAGTTTAAGGGTTTCTTTGTGCTCCCTTATTTGCTGAATGATGAGTCATGCTAAGTTGTGACCTTATGCATATGACCCGTGGCCTATGTGGTGTCTCTCTTGCTAAGTTGTGAACTTATGCATCTAACCCATGGAATGTGTGGTGTCTCTCTTGATGCCATTTTGGGTTGTGACTTTATGAAGCTGACCTATGATAGTATTAGGTTGATCCAATACCATTTTGTTGCTTAAAATATAGGCCATGTTCATTTGTGAGGGCTACCCTTGGACTGTCAGCCTTGGCGTCCTCCCTCTAGGGATGCTAAACCTTATTTGTGACTATGTAAGTTCTATCCTAATGGATTGTGACTATGTATGATCTCTCCTAGATGGGCCATGGACTGTGATGAATTCCCTCATCCTTAAAGTGGATAGTGGTAACCTCTCCTAGATAGGTCATGGATAATTTGACCTTACCTTTCTGGACATGACTTGTTTGGTGTTAATTATGATAAAGGGAGTTATGATCTATTAAGGTTGATTAGTTATGTTTTGGGATAAATATCACTACTACTATCCTAATAGGTTCTTCACACATGGTGATTGAGATATCTTTATTTCTACTATATGTATCTAACCTCAACCTACAGCACTCTAACCTACTCTCTGACAAGTTATGTCATCCGTTCCTTTGGTGATTTGTCCTTTCAGTGACAATATCTGAGCCTAAACGTATCTGAGCATAATGCTGATCCAAATAGTTGTAGACTAGATTTATTATTGTTCTTTGTTAACTGGTTATTAAATTGACTAGTATTGCTATTACTGTTGTATTTCTTGTGCATTTCTATCATTCTTTTCATTATTTATAATATTGTTATTGTTTATGTTTTATATATGGTAATTGGTAAATCATCTCAAGGACGAACTTTAACACATTGACAATTGGAGTGTTAAAGTTGCAAGAGATGAAATTATTTTTTGGATGTATTACAACAGAACTGTTATGGATCGAGTTATGTTTTAGTTTTTTTTTAGGCATTAAAGTATAGTTTGTTTAAGATGCAAAAAATGGTTAAATATGAACTGTAAATTTCTATAAGACAATATTCTCGCATGAAGAGTCTATACATATTACATGATGACTCAAATGGGTTAGATGGTGTGCTATGTTCTTGACAAGAATTTGCAATATTGTTCAACCTGGATTTATTAGTTTGTAGACTGATTATAGTTTGAAGGAGAGAAAAAAACAAAAGAGTGAAGTAAGTTTAAGATGCAAAAGATGGTTAAATCTAAAAGGACAAGATTGAGCATAATGTATTATTTTTTAATTTTATCAATTTGTCAAGATTCAGGTCCCCACATGTCTGTTGGACCAGTAAGGGATGAGATAACAAGTGGAGTCCCCACTTGCCATGAATCTCGTCAGTACAGTTGTGTTTCACTGACACTTTCTAGTTTTGATTCGTGAGTTTACAAGTTCTATTGTTGATGATGTGATTCATTCTATTTGACTAATGTTTTTGTTCCTATATTTTTACAATATTTTATAAATTAGTGAAACATTTTCCAGTTTTTACAATTTTTTTTCTAGTGAAGTGAAATATTCGCCAAGATTTTACAACATTATATAATAAAATGAAAGGTTCTCTAGGATTTTACAACATTATATAGAAAAAATAAAGATTCTCCAAATTTTTTATATATACATATTATATTATTAATAAAATCGCCTTCAAATTTTTTTATATATCAAAGAGATTCGCCCATTTTTTATACATAGAAATCTTGGGGTGGTTCTTAAAATCATCTATGGACTCAATGGTACTAGTAAACTCAATAATTAATGAAAGACTCCTAATTTTTTTCAAGGGAGAATTATAAATCCTAACAAGTTTTTCCTTTTGTCCACATGAGAACTTCACCATCTACAAAAGAAACTATGAAACCTTTCTTATCTGAGGCTGAGATAGAAAGGAGATTCTTCTTTAGTTCTGGGACATACAAGAAATCCTTCATCTTCATGGACTTTACAGAGTCCAAATTATAAGAGGATTCACCCATTCTTTTGATGGGATTTTGGTAATTATCTCCAAGCATTAATTTCGGGGGGGATCCTTCTGTACGAGACAAGAGAGTGGATCCTTGTAACCTGTCATTTGGTTGGAGGAAACACTATCTACTATCCAAGTATCATTACCAAGTGATATTGAACCTATGAGTCTTGAAATCAAAACATATTATTCATTGGAATCTTCATCTTCATCTTCTTTAGTTATTTCTTTATCTTCTTGATAATTGTCTTCAGTTGCATGGTCCCAAAATCTTTTGTTCTTCTTCTTCAATTTTTCTTCCATCAAGGGACATTTTATGGATATGTGTCCCATCATGTAGAGAGTGAAGCATTCATAACCTGAGAAGTCCTTCTTAAAATTTGTATTATTCTTAAACTCTTGAATTTTCCTGGGAATATGAGCACAAATCTTCCTCTTGTTATTCCCTTTGGTATTTACTTCCAAGGCTTGATCTTCATTTTTATTTATCCCCTCATCTCAGACTTCTAGTATTTCTTATTGTTGAACATATTCTTCTCATAACTTTCATAACTTGGTTATCTTTATTTTGGAACATATTCCTTGAGTAAAATATTCCCAATCTCTTGGAAGACCCTTCAACGTGGTCAATGTAATTTATGCTCCTTCTATCATGCCACCAATAGCTTCCAATTGTACCTTGATTTGAGATACTCTTTTGAAGTATGAGTGCATGGTTTCTGACTTATGAACCTTCACATATTTGAATTGATTTCTCAAAGTCATCTTCCTATTGATATTTCTTCCTTCAAACAGGATGGATAGGGCATCAAACATTTCCTTTGGTGTTCTCCTTGAATATAATTGAGGAATAAAGTTATCTTTGATGGATTAATCTATGATACTTTTATCCTTGTTCATATCCTTCGTGTGCTTGGCCTTAGCTTCCTCTCCTTCTGGTTCTGCAACTTCCTCCTTTACGAAGCCTTATATATCATTCTCTTCTAAGATGAGCATGATCCGATACTTTGATGCTCTGAATTTCTCAACACCCTTAGGATTCTCATCCACCTTTAATAGAATGACAACTTCAAATGGAAATAGAAGAAACAATAATTACTTGGAGAAGACTTCTCGTGGCCAACCTTCTTTGGGATGACCTAGGGTTTGATAGAAAAACCCTAATTTTGCAGTTGATATCAATTATAGGTTTTTGTGGTGGAAAATATGTTCCTCTCCAAGGTGATCTATATTGTATATTACATTTTTTTAGATTGATGATGGAACCTCAAGAAAATGGAATCCCTAATTAGAGGAAATTTCACCTCAAAATGGGCCTCCTAAAAGAAATTAAGAAAATAATAGTTAAAATAATAAAATAATATTTATTAATTTTGAAGGAAGAAAAGAAAAAAACTATTTTTTGTTTGTATTTTTGACATATCTCCCTGTGTTTTTACTCAAATTTCGATTGGGAGAGCTTGTTGGATGCGGAATTAAATTCTGCATCCAACAAGTACCCACTCGGCATACTTTTGATGGACCTCGCTACCCCAAAAACAAGAAATACATGAAAACATATGTGATGATGATCTCATCATCACATTTTTTTAATTATATCTTTTTTTTTGGGTAGCGGGGTCCATCAAAAGTATGTCGAGTGGGTACTCGTCGGATGTAGAATTTAATTCCACATCCAAAAATATCTCCCGATCAAAATTTGAGTAAAAACATGGGGAGATATGTCAAAAATATAAACAAAAAAGTAGTTTTTTTATGATACCTATCGCCAAATTTATATTAAAAATGTGTTTAAGACATATACAGTATTTCAAATTTAAAGCAATTTCATTGGATAACACATGATGACATGGAATTTGAGTTAAATTTAAAAGGCCCATTTTGAGTTGAAATTTCCTCTAATGAGTTCTTCTTGACAGTAGTGTTGGGCCCAAACGTGAAACTTCTTGGAATCCAATTATATTTTCACAAAAAATGTTCCCTCATAGGGACAGCTGAGTGAGCCATCTTTTATGGTTGATCTATTACGGGAATTATTTAGAACAACAAACCCTATTTGTGTAATGTCTCCTTTCAAGGTGGCTCTATGACCATATTAAGTTTTCTTAATTGCTTAGATGATATAATAAAACAATTTACAATGGTAGGATAACTCAAAGAACAACAAGTACAATCACACAAAATAAAACAAATATTTATCTTGGGAAGCCCTCGTGGGGGAGAAAACCCAAGAAAAATTACTTATAGAACTCAACCAAAAAAATGTAAAACCCCAAGACAACTTCTCCTCTCTCTTTCTGGTGCACTTCTTCTTCTCCCTCTAGCAAACATGCTCGAGTGAAATGAACATTCATAGATGGCATATGCCTTATTAAACCCATTGATGTAGACTAGTGTGCTTCACACAAAAGGATTCAAAATGGGCACATGCCGCCATGAACCTAACTAAAATCCCAACATCATGTACAATAACTAGTCTAGCTAATCCCTTGGGATTAAATGAAGTAGGTGCATCCCTATTTATATTTGTTTCTTCACTTGACCTAAATCCTAACTGGGCCAAATTGACTAGTAAGACACCACAATAATATTTATTATAATGACTCATGGGTACTATTGACCCAAATTATAGTTGGAGGTTTGCATTGACTCTTACATGATCAATTACATCATCTCCTCAAGGAGGAATACAATTAGTATAACTAGAATATCTTCCGAAGTTACAATATTTTAGCAGTATGCTTGATAGTTATAAATGACCCATATTCTTCATTGTTTCAACATATTTTTTTTGGAAAACCAAACATTCTACCAAAAACCTATGTAGAATAATTTCTTATCACCATGCTTATGTCCCTTACTATACTTTCTAGCACAATTAAAGGATATATGTTTTACTCTTATTTCATCCATCTATTGAGGTATCAACCTTGTAAGTTGATATGGGTTAAAATAAGGAATATTATTCTCTTTATAGGTGTTAGAGGTGGTCCTTTTAGTAGTCGTTACCATGTTTTTACTTTCAACCTTCCTTTCCAACATTAGATCCTTTTATAAGGATTTTGGTTTGAAGAGACGCACCTCATGTTGAATGTTATTCTTTAAATTTCCCATGAAGAGATCCAAGAAATTATATTCTAGAACATTCTTGACTCTAAGGATTAACTCCTGAATCTGCTTGATGCACTCTACAACTAAACCTTTTTTTCTTGAGATATATCAACTAGATAAAGAATTTGTTACTGTTAATATCCCCTTAATGTGAAATCGATAGACCAAGAGATACTAGAGTCCTTTTAATTGTCACAATGCCATTGTTACCATACAAATTGATCATGTTCTAAATGAAACAATGTAATAGTTACCTTTTGTAAAGTTGGCACTTGGTGTAGATCAAAAAATTGCTCCATCTAGAATATCCATGTTATTTCCATCAAAATTTATCATGTCAATCTTGGGAATAAAATAATTTCTTGGTCTTGATTTGAACCCATGATGATGTCATGGATCATCAAATTTTTGGGACTCAAACCTCTTATCCTCTAACTCATTTTGGATAATCTCCAGATGTGACTGGAATAAGCCTTGTTTTCCTCCTTATCCTCTTCTTGTGTAGATGAATAAGGAACAAATATATTTTTATATTATTCATTATTTAATTCAGTTCTTAAATATATCCTTTACAATCCATCGCATAGGCCATCTTACTAGATCCTCTTTGATAGCCATCATCTTTAGGTCGTCTTTACTAGATACATTTTCTATATTATTTTTCAATTACTTCTCTATATCACATTTTTGGTTCATCAATTGAGTATATGTCACATCCCTTTCTCTCCATTCATCAAAATGTTCACTCAAATTGGTCATTTCATGTCCCAATTATTCATTTTATTCATAATTCATGGTTGAACTTCCATGATATTTATCAACAAATAACATTTTTATGCACCTTTCAAAACCGTAATTTGAACATTATTTGTTGGTTGATTTGCAACTGAGGTAAAAGCCTCTAAGTATGAAATTATTTGAAGCAATATTCTATGATTTCTTCTCTTCAATTCCATAATCATGCCCTAGTTATGATGTTCCATTAAACATTTATGGCAATTTCCCTAAATCTTTTTTTTTACCCCTTTCAAGGGAGTGAAGGTGTAAGAACTTCCATGCGTCCAATTTTTAGTATATAATTATGAAATGTATACCATAGATACTATGTAATGTCTTATTTCTAATGTAACTAGTTTCACTCAATTTGGATCTCACATGCTTCAGATATAATAGTTTTCCATAGAACACTTGTTTAAGAGTAGTTTTTAGACTAGTAAAAAACCCTAACTTTCCAATGGTATGATTCTAAACAGGTAATGAGTCAATATGTAAAAATTATACCCAAGATAGTTCCAAATGTTCTATGTCTCTACTATTATTTTGGATATTTCAAACATCATAGAATTAAATTTATAGCCAAAATCCCACGATGACTTGTTTTGGAAGTATCCAAGCTCTAATACCCAATGTTATGCAACAAGTTCCCCAAAAGAGCATGAAAAGAGAATAATTAAACTAGAAACAATAATTTATGACTTAATAGTGAAGAAAACATGATTAATAGAAAACCTCTTTGACGGGGAAGCCTCCTTACACAATGTACTAAGTACACTCGACAAGACAAGACAAGACAAGATGATTCAAATGAAAAGTACTCCTTGATATATATAGGAGATAAATATGTACAATTACTATTAATTGACTCCATCTGATATCAATAATATTCCAGTATTAATTTAAAATTCCTAATTTACGGGGGAGTGGTCCAACATTTAGGGATTAACATGTACCCTAATCATTAGAGTCTACAAGTGTTTGACATCAACTCATTTATTCTCACTTATTATATTGTACTAGATACCTTTACATCCATTATCATTATCATTGAGATGGCTTGAATTTGTTAATGGTATACATAAATGACTGATAATCAAACAATTCCTTTTCAACTTCTATATATTTATTCACCTGGTTTAGACTTGTACCCACGATGATTTGGTTTCAAGACATTAGGTGCATTATAAAATCATCTCTTTTTCTAGCACTCAAGTTGAAATTGATTGTCATTTACTCAATTCATGACACTAATATTTTGAAGGATTAGTTTGTGCAACTCTTGTTCATAGATATCCTTACCTGATACTGATACATAGATTCACAGTGTATTTTTTTGTTTCTATGATCTCTTTTGATACGGATCCATAGTGTGTTATTTTTTTGTGTCCATGATCATTGCTTATATATATCATCAATCCATAGCATACGTGACTTGGTGGCCATGATTTTTTCTACTCCTTAACATGGGTATGCTTTCCTCAAGAAGAAAAAATTCTTATGGTTGATGTAACTTTGGGGACTTCTACCTTGGTTTACCTTGCACTCACTTTTGGAGATTCATAATGCATTTCGGCCATCATTTTCTCTTTTAACCTAACACATTAGGGGCATCTGTTATAGTTTATTTTGCAACCCCGACTGCATAGTTGCACATATTGACTTGAATTATTATATTCCCCCTCTTATAGACTCCTTTTCCCACGTGTGGATCACTTACCTTTTATGCCATATCATGAAATCATTTAATAAAACTAATTTTATAAGTCATATCTGACATTTCCTTATATAACCCGCATATACATGACCCAATATTATACTAGTCGATGTATGCATTGATTTGGGGATACAAAAATTATTTTTAGTTATTTCTCAACATAAGTAAATAGGTTTCACCAATGCTAACCACCTATTTTATGTGCATAATTACCCCAGATTCTATAAACTTCCTATCTCAAGGTATAAAAGAGGCTAAATAAAATAAGAGATGGAGGGATTACCTAAGCCTAATCGTCATGTTGACATTTTTCTCTTAGAAACAATAGACCCTGATCTTGTGCTTGCAAGTTTTTCCCCAGATCTAGAAATCTACAATTCCAGTAGCCTTTATTCTTTATTTAGTCAAAAAGTCATCATATTGCTTTGTTGGACTTTCCCTGAGTCAAGAATAAATAAGAATTGCAACTGTATGTCTCGAGTGGAGGAAGTCATATTCAGGTTTCATAATAGTGTTGAAACAACTTACAGGTGAAATAATTTCTTCTATTTGTTGTTACTATTTATAAATATCTCTCTTTTTCATCCATATTATTTTATTAATTTTATGTTGTTTGATCATAACACACTATTTATTTAATGCATTAATTTGAACATTTACAATTAGTTACTTTAATATTTTCATCCATATATTGGTGTATTCTATCTCTTTCTTTATTATAGGTGATAAAGGAATCATTTGGGTAGGAATATGAAAGAAGTGGAACTTCCTCAAACATTGTACCATAGGTGGGTTTCTTGTTGACCTAATTCAGATATCATTTTTGGCTATAAATTTGTCTTTTTTTTTTTCTCTTTTAGAATTGAGGGTTATCTTTAGGGTATTTCTATGTGATGGTTCTAACCCAATACCATTAGGGAACTTTTCCCCAAAACAAAGTGATCTTGGGTGGTGCTATAAATTATCACTCTAGTTTAAATTTGTAATATGATTGAATTAGTTCCATACATGATCACTTATTTGATGTGGTAATTGGTATTAAGTGATACCTTTCGAAATAATGTTTAATAAAAATGTATCTATTAACCAAAATCTCATATTAAAATTGACAATGTAAGAATGATCATAGTATCATAAAAGATGGAGAAAATATCTACAACCTAGGAAATGGAATGGAATGTTGAATAGAGAAAGGCTTACATTCTTATGAGCTGAGTTTCAAATCNATATATATATATATATATATATATATATATATATTATCGATAATAGATTTAAAAACATGCATTTTTTTATGCATTATATTTAAAAACTTGAAGATATAAAATCATTATATTTAAAAACATGCACTAAAAATTACAAATTCATTGTCAAATAGAATGAAGCATAAGAATTCTTGAATTTGAAAGGAAAACATTTGACTTAATTAAAAACATGCCATTTTCAATGCATTATATTTAAAAACATGAATATACCAAACCATTATATTTAAAAACATGCACTCATTCTAAAAAAACATGAAGCATAGTAATTCTTGACTTTGAGAGGAAAACATTTGACTTATTTTCTAGTTGTGTAACTATGTTTTATAAGTTTTCTCAATCAAGTTACAAAAAAATCACTCTTCATATTACTAGAATCTTGGAAAGAATAATAGAGTAGGAATAATTTGGCCTACCTTGCAAATATTTAATTGCTACATGGATTGATTAATGCATGTTATATTTCACCCTCCTCACATGCGCATTATGATAATTCTTTGCAATCATTATTATATATGAAATAATACATTGTTCATGCACTTTCTTGAAAAAATATTTTGCATCGCGTATTTACTGGCATTCAAAATATGTCAACTAGGGAATTATAAAACAAAATGGGAAACAACCAAATAAATGATATTGTTGTCGAGTCCATAGTTGTATTGATGCATTCTCAAACCTAATTTATGCTAGCTAGCCATAGAAAACTTTTGCAACTGTATGATTTATATCATTATATATCAAAAAATCATTGGTTATGTTACCTAAATCTTGGCACGTGAATACAAAATTACATCATATTGATGACAATGATGATGGTTATTAACATCCATTAAGACCAACTTTGGTCATTCATACCTTAGAAATGGTTAAGAATCACTTTGATTTCCTTAGAATTTTATCGTAGTGCTCGAAAATATTTAAGAAAAGAAACCATAGATCTTCATAGTTATAACGAGTTAAAAAATCATAAAAGTTTGCATGGTAGAAAATATTTTTAAAATGTAGTCAATTATGGGTGTATGTTAGACATTATATATGAAAATGATTTTCATGTATGTTGTTTTTGATTTGTAAATTTATGTACTTTATATTACTTCAAATAAAAGTCTTACATAATCTGGAACCAAGACCAAGAGCATCTCCACCGTCTACTACCAAGCCTACCCCGTAGTGAAACTAGGCCTAACCTTATCATAATTTATCACATTTAACTTTTAATAAAATTTAACTTCAACAAACTATCTTCCTACGAGTCTAAAATGGCTATACTTTGAAACCAAAAATTAAAGAGTTCATACCCCTACTACCTAGACCCATAAAACAAGTCTCAGAATAGAACTACTAAACATCATCAAATATATTAACAATCTACACCTTGGTTTCCTGCATATAGCGCCTCTCATGGGGAAGTTTCTCCCATGACTTCAAGATCTTACCAATCGTTATTTGAAAAAGGACATTTATATGGGAGATAATCTCTTTGATAACATCCTTATTCTGTTCACATGTAGATAGGAGTAAGGCGTAGGATTTTGGAAAGAAAAAAAAAAACTAAAGATACATGAATGATATATAAATTAAAAAATAAAAGAAATTTTTTAAATTGTTTGTTATAAAACAAAACTACCCATACATTTAGTTAGTTAGCTAGCCTTAATCATTGCACTAAATAGTGTTTGATATATTAAACAAATATTTAAAGTTGAAGTCGAAATATAATTTATTTATATTATTTTTTTAATATAAAATATATACTAAAATGAAGTGTTTATATCGATTTCTTATTATGAATTATTTTGACTATATATTAATTTAATAATATTTAAATTGATTTTTTTCTATGAAATATTTTTCTTATATATAATTCAATAATATCTAATTGTGCTTATATTGATCTCTTATAATGAAATATTTTGTTATATATAATTCAATAATATTTAATTGTGCTTATATTGATTTTTTTTTATGATTTATTTTGATTATATATTAATTCAATTATATTTAAATTAATTTTTTATTATGAAATATTTTGTTTATGGTGGTGATGATGATGATAAATGTCCATTGATATCAACTTTGGTCTATTGGACCTTAAGAAGAATGATACTTGGTTTACTTTAAAATGTTGTCCCTGTGCTCAAAAATCTTGCCAAAAAGCTTTCCAAACTCTATACTTTTGGCAAGTGAGGAGGTTATAAAGGTTTGTATTGTAGCAAATACTAAGAAACTCAGATCTAATGTGGGTGTAAGTAAGGAACTCTAAGAGAAAGTGATTTTGATCCTCAACGCTCATAGGCTCACACAAATGGCAAGCCCTTTCCTCCCATCGAGTTTTAGGAATAGACCAACGCCATGTTTTGCTATGGATTTCATGAGAGTTTGTTCTAATCTTGGCTATATTAATTTTATTTTGTGACAAGTTACTATAGAGAGATACTTCTGATCTTATAGTTTAGAATTAATGTCCTCCTTATAGTATCTTAATTTTCTCTTAACTGCTATATTTTTCTCACACCAAAATTTCTCTTTAAACTTCGATGTAATACTGTTTTTGGCATTATCATTGTTATGAAAAATGTAGTTTTCATTAATGGCCCTATGGTTTAAGTAATCCATGGTATCTTTACACCAACACCGCTTGAGGCGTAGCTGGTTTTGACTTGAGTTTAAAGCAATTTTTGGAAGCCTCTTGTTTCCCATGTTATTTATCTTATGCTTGTACATTACGTACCCTAGTCATACCCATGCTCTCGATGGGGGAAGGACCCACTTATATGATCAGAGAATAGGATAAGGGGCATTTATTTTAATTTTGATGTTAAAAGTTATAAACCACTTCTGTGTTTGCTCAATCTTCCTCCAAGATTCTCTAGAAATGTTGCACCCCCATACTTCACAACCATACAAGATAATAGGGATGACAAGCGTTTCAAAGAGGAACTTAGTTTTATCCCACATGACCAAAGTGGTTGATTTACCGTTATTTTCAAGACCAACATAAGCTTTCCACCCTCCATTAATCCTTTTCTCAATGATATTGTTCCAATTGAGCTTCTGATGAATATCAATTCTGAGATACTTGTAAGAAGTCATTTCCTCTATATTTATATTATTATAAATAAAATTTGCATAGGTGTCTTTCTTAGATTACATAATTATGATTTTTGTCTTGTCGGTGTTAACAATCATACCCATGTTAGAGACAAAATATTTAATAATTCTTAATTTCTTATCGAAATCATAAGGACTCATTCTCATAAGCACAATATCATTAGCATAAAGCAGGAGGATGATAACTATCCCAACTAATATTGTACCAGCGCAACCAGCTTCTTCTAAACACTTTTCTAGCTTATCAATGTAAATGCAAAAAGGGTAAGGGAGAGGGTGCAACCTTGTTTAACTCCAATATTACAATTTATATATGTTGTCCACCCCTCATTATTCTTAAACTTGGCAATGACCTTTTCGTATAACCTTATTACGACAACTCTTAACTCAAACGAAACCTCAATCTCATCTAGCCTATTCCACAAGTTATTTCTAAGCATTATATCAAAATATTTTCTAAGCCCCACAAAGAAAAACAATAGGTCAAGAATTCATCTCCTATGATCCTAAGCGTAACGAGGTGGTTCATGGTTGAATGATCCCTTCTAAAACTTGCTTGGCCTTTATCCCGCTTACCTTCCATTTCTAGCCATTCATTGATCGCCTTTTCGAAGATAATATAACCATATAACGCAGCTAAGAGAGGGTTAGTCATAATAGTCCAATAATTAGAGGGGTCTTTTTTATCACCACTTTTTAAAATAGGAATAATGAGGCTTTAAGTCTAAGGTGTAGAAAACCCTTGGTTGACTGCTAGATTAAAGATTTTGTGGATGTGCGGGATGACAACATGCCCTCCAATTTTCAATATTTCCGCTTGGTAACCTTCAATATCTTTGGCTTTTCCATTTTCTAAGCGCTTAACCTTGAAATCTATGTCTTCTAACGAGAAAAAATAATTCCTTGTAAGAACAGTTTAAGTGTTATCTATGATATCCGTGGATTCATAAATATTTTTAAGATAGGAGTTCCAATCTTTTAGAGAAATTTTATTGTCTTCTTTTGTTTTATGAATTAGAATTTGCCTCAAAAATTTCTTAGGAGCCACCTTTGAGAGGTGTAGGATATTTTCATGCCTTTTACTTAGATAATGCCATTTTTTATTTCAATTAATGATTTGTAGTGATTTATCTTGTCCATTTTTATCGAATCTATAGTAGCTTGTTTAATTTATTTTCTCCCGTCTTTACACTTTAATCATACCAAGGATTGGTTCTACTATTGCTCATTTTAGTATAGACTTCAATAGAGAACTTGTTAATGGACGAGGAGAGGGTTGTAGCAAAAATTTGGTAGATATTTTATATATTCTCGATACTAGATAAAGGAAATGGTTCGTTTTTAAATCATGGAGAAAAATGCTAGCTTTATTTGTATCTAAGATCGGGTGCTTTTGGCAATGATAGGTTTCCTCCTTGGGATCACCATGCATGGAAATATTCAGAGTTATAATTAAAGGTCTATGATTAGATTCAGGCTCATGGTCATTGAAGATGTTTAAATCTATTAATTTTTTGTATAAAGAGATATCAGATATAACATAATCTACCACACTACTTCCAATCCCATGGATACAAGTCATCTAGCTAGAGTTTGGCCATTTTGTGAGACTGTTACAAATGATAAGATCTTGAGCACTACAAAGTTGACTAGCTCAGGATCGAATAAAGTCTCACCTAAATTTTCAAAAATTCTTTTGTACCTGTTAACTAGCTCAAGATCTTTGTTTAACCAAAGAGGATTATGGTTGGAATCGTTTCTTAAAAGAATAGCTTAGCTACTGGAAGTTCTAGCATTGAAGTCACCCATCAAAAGGATATTTCCTTCCTTCCATAAACTAGAAATATCATGTTCTAAACCATTATAAGGACAATTTTTATCTAAATAGGTTTTTTAACAGAAGCTAACACAACCTGGGGCATGGCTGGTTGAGCTGGTCGATCCAGATACCACACCGAGATCCCCAACGTGAGGTTGGGTAGGCTTAAGGTGGCCATGACTGGCTTGCTCATGACACCAAGTGGGGGAAAGAGGAAGGGAATCATGTGGACCGGATATGAGCCCACATAACTCCCAACTCATTGCATGTGGGGATAAGGTTGTGGTTGCAGCTGCCCGTAATGCTACTACTATGGATGATGTTGCGACTGCTGTTGGCATTGCAGCTGCGGATGATGTTGTGATTGTGGTTGGGATTGCAGCCGGTTGTTGTTTGGCGGTAGCGGTGCTTGATGAGACCATGCATAAGTCTGCAGTTTGCTTTTGTGTCGGTGGTGGTGACACCAACGGGAAAGGAGCCGTCATGGTGGGATCGGTAAACAACCTAGGGCCCACATTCAACGGTGGGGAAGCTGGTGTGTTTTCAACCATAGTGTTGGTTGCAGGGATGGCGTTAGCATGTGCATTCGCCCCTTGTGGCTCAGTGCTGGTGATGGTAGGGATAACATTGGTAGGCGTTGTTAACCCTTGCAAATCATGGTAGGTGAGCTGGTCAACCGTCACAATCTTCCCTTCATGGGGGAACATCGAGAGGTGGAAGACAGTTGACGTGACGGCTCGCATGGCATACATGTAACTCCTCCCAAGGAGGAGGTTGTAGTCTAGTTGAGTGTTGACGACCTCGATGTCAATCATGACTCTCTTCCCGGCTAACATGATGGGGACATGGGGGAGGATTCCTTGGGCTTTAGTGGGGTGTTGATCATAAGCACGCAAAGTCATGGAGGATGATTGCAAAATCAGTGTTCCAAGCTTCTGCCAAGCCAAGGTAGACATGACCCACGTAGATGCCCCCTCATCCACTATGCATCGGTGCACAACCAAGTTCCGGATAGATACTGAGATTTCAAAGGCGATAGTGGAGGGCATGCGCGACTCTCTGTTCTCTATATCAAATGTGATTAGCTTGGAATCGGAGGGGTCTACTGCCCCTAGAGTGGCTAGTAAGGATTTTCACTATGTTGGCCACGTTTTAAGTACCTAAAGAGTAGACATGGCGGTTGTCATTTGGGCCAAATCATCCATAATGTTATAGCTGACTGCAGCTCTAGCTGTGGCATTATTGGCAATTCTGCATATGGGGGGGCGCAGGAACGGGGGTAACTGGAGAGGTAGGTTGGTTGTCTTAGACATGGATGTTGTTGATGAGTCAACAGGTTTGGTGGTGGTACTCTAATGATTTCATCTAGTCTGTAAGTTGACCTCTTCAGTGGTCATGGTCATCAGGTGGTAAATAGTTGTTTCGGCCATGGGTAGTGCCCCTGCAGCGTTGGGATTGGCCTGACGAGGGGGAGCGGTTGCCACCAATCCTTAGACTGGTAGTGGGTTTTGAAGCACCATGGGAGGAGGTTCTTGTGGTGCCTGGTCAGGTTGGGCTTGGGTGGGGGCATTGACAGCCTGTTGGGCCTCATTTTGAATGGCCTACTTAGCGCGATCCCTGAAAGCACACTCAAATGTGTAATGCCCATAAACATCATAGAGTGTACAAGGTTGGTTTGTGTGCAGCGGTGCGTTGCATCTTGGTGGATTTTAGCTTGGGGGGTTTTGGGCTGGTCAGTTAGACACAACATTATTGGGAGGGTTCGGTTGCTGACCACCTCCCTGCAGTTGGTTATTGCCTTGGTTGTGGGGTTAGTTGTTTCTAGCTTTCCCTTGTTGATTGTTGGGGGCAGGCTGGTTGGGACGGTTTTGTTGTGCGAAGACTTGTCCCAACAGAGAGGGTGGAGGGGGTGGAGCAGGGGCAGGGGCTTGGACTTGTTGCACTTGTGGTGCATAGTATATTTGTGGGGGTGGTGGTGTCATAAATGTGGGAATTTTCCCCACATATTGTTGTGTTGGATAAGCCATGGCCTAAGCCTGTTGCGGTGACACAGGTTGAGCATAAGAGGTTGTTGCTCCGGACTGAGACATCATTCTAGCATAGTCCAGAGCTTGGTTTTGATAACCAATGTTAGCCGTGTTGCTTGGTTGTGGTGCCGCGATAGGTGGTGTCGGTCAAGCCTATGGTTGTTGGGAGACTGACCCTATGATTCCATCTACATCGTGGGATTCCCCCAGTGCGTCCCGATAAGAGGTACTTGGATGGGGAGTGTCTGGAATCACAATGTACAAGTATCTCGACTAGGCGTAGATGAGGTCAAATTGTTGGGCCTTCAGTATGGCCTCTTCTTTAGATTGGGGACTTTCAGATGTGACGTCCTTTGCGATGGGTGGGGAAAAGTCTTGAGGAACTAATCCAAGAAGATCCTGTCATCAAGTTTGATCTTACATAAACTGTGACGGTGCCGCCACTCATGAATATTGTTAGTGATGTGAGTGGTTGTGTTTTGGCGACATGATAGCAGGATCTCCACCCCCTCATCATATCTGACAGGGAGTTGGAAATACCGTAGGAACATGAAGGATAGGGAGTTGAAGTCAGGGCACTTGGCTTATGGAAGCTCAATCTCCCATTTGGCCGTGGCACCTGTGAGGGTGCGTTGGAATAGTCTCAGTCTGATGGAGTGTTCTACGATGCTATTAGATGAGCACCATAGATGGAATGTCATTATATGATTTTGGGGACATTATTCGGCTTTTCCTTCAAACTTTGGGATGTTTGAGGGCAGCTTCGTTGGCATAGGTGGCCAGAAAGCTTGGTGGAGGATGGGATCATTTGTTAATCTAGCCAAGTCATGCAAGTTCAAACAAGCCATGAAGGGTATATTTGACCCCAAGTTGATGTGGGATGGGGCTGCAATGGGGGTGGGGTTTGTAGCTGCATAGTGCATCTGCACAGCTTGGGGTGCTTGTGGTGGTACCATGACGGATGGTCCAATGCCCCCAAGTGTTGTGGGTGGGATGGTGTGAGTGGGGGGGGCATTGTCCCGATGATAGGTGGTAGGGGAAATGTGGGTGGTTGGTGCACTGCCCCCCTGTGTGGCAGGGGGTACAGGGGGTACAATGTGTGTGGAGGGGCCACTGCCCCCATGTGTTACCACCAGGCCAGCTTGGCTGGTCACTATTGGTGGTGGGAAGCGGCTAATGACAGTCCGCATGACTGTGCTTGGGCTACTTGCCACGTTGTGGGTGACAGGTTGTGATGTGGACATGGGTCCACTTGCTAAGGTTAGACCAGAAAATGGATCCATATTTGTGGTATCCATGGGGCTAGATGGTGTGGTGTGGAGGCCTAGTTCAGACTGATATGGGTCTAAATCTGAATCAAAGGATGTGTGGCCCTCTGATGGTGTGGGAGATCACTGAGAACGGCTATGACGGTGCCGATTGAGTGTTCCAAATGGTGGTGGTTTGCCTCTTAGGCGTGAGGAAGATCATGGAGGATCAATTTTGTTTGCTTGTGTGTATGAAACTGGTGGGTATGAAATTTGGACCCCGGTTTCAATGGCTTCCTACTGGCTGAAGGTGGTCTCTCGGCCACCAAGACTGCCAGAAGACAATGCTTGGCTTGTTCCTCACGGGTAACTCTACTCAATCGAAAGGGGTCGTTTCCTGTTTCGCTCGCCAACTCCTCTCAGTGGCTAGCCACTTTGGGGTTCCTGTGGTACTCCTCACAATGTGTTTCTCGGTAAATCCCAAGTACTTCCAATAGTTAAAGTAGTTAGGGACTTATGTCCTCAAAGATTGCAGAGTTTGATTGAACTTAGAGTAAATTTGGTAAATTTTAAGGCTTAATCAGCGTCATGAACTGAGTTGGGTTAATTAATTGGTATGGTGTGATGGTTTGCTTGTTTGTTCTAGTATTTGGTTTGCAATATGGTTTATGAATTCATGGTAGAGTTCACATCATGGTTTTGTATGCAAACATAAACATAAGTTTGTAAGCAAATATGGTGATTAACCCTGAATTTTTGGCCTAACTAAGTGTCTACCTCTCAATGGTATTCTTATTCAACCAAGAGAAGGTGATGGGATCTCAACAAAATGGGAATAAGCCCATCCGTAGATCCTCAGGTCACCTCCCAAGTGCTAGGTTCATCAAGTAGGGAGGATGCTTAGCGTTGTGAGAAGCCCTCCTTCTCTACCCCCCATACCTTCCAGGTCAGTTGGTTTTAATGGTTTGGGAAAAATTCCATAGAGTGCTTAGATCTATACGAGTTGTCCCTTCGTCGTATCCTAGAATACCCCAAAGGATGATGGCTGGGTAGAGGAGGAAGGGGGCAGCAAGATGCCTAATTTTATGTTACTTTTAGTTAGGCTAATTCACTTTATTAAACCTTAGTGATTGATTTAGCATATACACATTTGTTCATTAATTTACTTGCAAAAAATGGAAACTGGAATTCAAAGAGACCTGTAATGGAGGATAGAGGTGGTTCGGCCACACTGAAAGTCCTCTAAAACTGAAAATTGCTGCTAATTAAACTCAAAAACAACTTCTGTGTGACAGGCCGCACCGTTCTGACTAAATCCCGCGAGGGGGCCACGATATTTTTCCAGAAATGAGCGAAGGGGTCGCACAAAATGCCAAAACAGCTACAACTTGAGCTCCTGGGCTGAAGTCATGCTTTTTTGAGGATTAAGTACGTCCTAGGTGCGCCTGTTTTCCAATTAAATGCGCCTTGCCTCACCTTTTCCCCTGATAAGAGCGACCTGCTTCAGAAAGGGGTGTTTTGGTGCTGCAGGGTCAGATCTGACCGACAGTAACTGGTACAAGGGTTAGTTTGACTCGGATCGGCCTAGAAGAGGCTTCGACACTGATAGAAACAAGAAATAAAGTGTATTTAAATAGATCTAAACTAACATTTCTGAAAACTAGGGTAAAAACTAAAAAAGTTGAAAATTTGAACTTTGTGGCCCAGAGATCCTGTGGGATCAACCCAGGGGAGTCGCCAAAGCTGTAGTGAGAATTTATCCTCACTACAGGGGTGAGAATGGATCCGTTGTGCCTATAGGGAACAAGGGTAGGTTCCTACCCTTAGAAAACAGTAAACAATGGAAAGTAAAAATCACTGAAACAGAGCTGCGAATTGAAACTAAGCTAAGCTACACTAGAACAAGTAAATGGCAGCTATTGTAAACTACATCTAAGAGCAAATAATAGAAAGAAATATGGATATGTAGCCCTTGTGAACCCCTCTGCACATAGTGGGTTAGGGTTCCGCCTCCAAAACCTCCAAAACAAACCTATACTACCATGAAAACAACCTGCAAACAAAGTTAATGGAAAACCTGCAAATGGAAATATTGATTCGAAAACAAAATAAGCAAATAAACCTGCATAAAAAGAAGTTATACCTCACTTAGGTGGAAATGGGCCACCATTCCCTAGCTCATGGGAGCACCTCTCTCTTGGTTGGGGAGCAATGGCTTGGAGAAATGAAGATGAAAGAGAGGGAGAGTGGGTGGTTTGAGAGCAAGAGGTCTCAAAGCATCCATAGGCAGCATAACAATAGGCAAGTGAGGAGTGTTTTGAGAGTGACTCCCCACCCTTCTTATATAGTTTTTCCAAGGGGTTTTAGGATTTTAAGCCCTTGGTCAAGGATTTAGCCCCTTTTTTGGGCCTTTAGCCCCTTCGGCCCTGAATTTAGCCCCTTTGAGGGTTTTAGCCCCTTTTTGAGGGATTTAGCTCCTGGGTGTCTATTTTGGGGTCTTTTTTGGGGTTTTATCCCTTTTCTTCATGCTTGGGATCTTTTGGAGGTGTGGGGGTCAAATGGAAGGTCATGGAAGGTCTTATGGAGTGAAATGAGTGTTGTGAGATGGTGTCCTTGGGTGGTGTAGGCCATTGAGAGCGATGTGGGGGATTTTTGGGTTAGCATATTGCTCCTTGATGTCTGAGGGTAGGAGCTAAATGTATGGCCGATGGACATCATAGGATTTGCTGTCGAGAGGTGGTGCTTCTGGGGCTAGGGCATGGTGGATTTTGGTTTTGTATTAATTTGGTTCCCATCAATGGGTGAGATACAATAAATGTGTGACATGTATATGGACAAGGCGGGCATTCCCATGCTTGTGACAATGTCAAAAGAATCATTTGATCTATGCTCTAAAATACAAGAGCCGATCATATACAACTGTTGTTACAATGATGGTTGCCTCTCATGTGAGGCTGAATACAATACTGATCTGGTACATTGGACCCATGGTATTCTCATGGAATGCTATATCTTCATGAATGATGGTCTACTGGATCTGGAACGGTACATAGTTGTATGGACTCGATGGTTGAGATTCAGAGTCTCTGTGGTACAAGTATGCTACATAAATCATAAAGGTATATCGAAGCACTCCTGGGGCTTCTGAACACTGTCTCCAACGCAACCCGAAAATCACAAGGGGCATAACTTGTTTAGGTCCCTCGAGTGGACTCACCAATGTGCTAGAGTCAGGTGACATCCGGGGTCTTCAACCAAGTACTGTGTGGAACAAACCCTGTACGAATCTCAACGGTGCGATGATGGAGTTGAAGTCAAGCATGTGAGAAACAACCATCCCAGGAGGCACTAAGGAATCCAATCAAGTGGTCCAAGGAACTCATCAATGGTGTAAATGTAGCCAAGGTACAGGTACCTCTGGGTCTGTCCTATGGGATATGTGTGTTGGCATCGATAGAGGGAGATCTACCTCTAGTCAAGGCAATGATGTTTCCTTGACCAAGAGCACGAGGGATAACCGAAAGGTGTGAAGCAATCTTTGGACTGACTCACTGAATTGGGGGGGAAGGGGAGGCAAGGGAAAAACTAAATAGGGGCAGGGGTGAAGTGGAAGGACTCAAAATTCCTTTGTTCAGAGTAAGATGGTAGGGTTGACTAGGCAGCAAACGAAACTTAACTCATGGGAATGGGATCATAGCTGTAATACTGAGAATGTCACTACAGATGGGAAATACTTGGAGGAGGTGGAAACTTTTGATACTGATGGGATCCAAGGAAGACACATTGTAGAGTACTCTGAACAAAGGATACCCAATGTGGGGATGCTGCCAAACTATTTTCTGTGGGGTGGTGTCTAGGGACACCATTGTGGTACGATCTCGTGGATTTTTGGTGAGCCCGAGAAGGTAAATGCTTGATGGTGCTTTCAATTTTAGAGAGTTTGAAAGCACGAATAAGACTCTAGTGGGGGCTCTTTTTCGTTGGTAGTCTCCTATGCCTGAAAAAGGATAAAAGTATACATAGGAGAGCTCACTCATCCTGGAGGGGATGAGAGACTTCTTTACCATTGGTAGTCCAATCAGGCGGGAAAAGGTTAAACCTATACTGACTGGACAGTCATTCAAATAATTTTATGAGCATGAACAAAACCAAGTTTCCTCGATGATATTTTCTTGTTGAGACAATTGGAAAAGATCTTAACGCCAATCGATGGTGAGCTTTTTCATAAAGTGCGGCTCCTCTACCCGAGAAAGCACAGAAGTATGCAAAGGGGAACGGTCTTGGCTTGAGTTTTCCAAGGAGGTCCTTTTCATGACATGGTCTACATGGTATACAAAAGGAGGTAAACGGGATGATGTAGATTCCCTTTCCTATGCTTTAGCAAGCAAGAAAGGAAGCAGCTGTGCTCGACGATCTTTTCATTGTTTTAAGGAGTCAGAAAATAGCTTAAATGAAACTCCAATGCTGTCAACCGACTGCAGTGGGATGGGAAGTGCCCCCTGTCGGGATGGTGGAAAGAGGTCCAAAATTTATCCGCGCAGTAAGGACGAAGCAGAAGTCTCTCAAACATACCACTACATGCATGGGATATATCACGGCAGAGGCCTGCAAGACAGTGCAATAGAGGCACGCAAACCGAGGTGGCTCTCAGATAGAGGTCAGGAGAGCATGTGTGTGTGTTAATGTGGATGAAATTGACCACATGCGATGTAAGTACAAGTCTGGAGGCATTTATATGCCAAATAAGTGCAAGAAAATAAATCATTTTGTGGACAGTGGTCCAGAGGTCTACGTAAGGTGCAGTAAACAGAAAAGACAATCTATGTTAAAAATTCAAAAAATAAAATTACATTTCTTAATGGGCGGTGGCCCGAGGACACTTCTATGTCAAATACATGGAATAAAAATAAAGGATTTTGTGGACGATGGTCCAAGGATGTCCGCATAAGGTGCGGTGAAAAAGGCAATTATAAATACAAAAATTAAACTATGGTACAATCCTTAACAAGCGGCGGCCCGATAGCTTGCATGAGTAGCGGTCGGCCAATGTGATACGAGTACCGGTCCATAGACACTCGCATCATCATGTCATGACTCGTGAATCGAGGTGACTTGTGGGAGATGGTCCCAAAATTGACTTATTAATCATGAGACAATCGTCTCATATTGAAAGGAAAATTTGATCCTGGAGGTGTGAGAGGTGTCTCGAACAGGTTCCGGGTGACTTTGAATTAGCAGCTGATGGTGCTGCCCCTAGTGCATTGGTGCACTTAGGAGTTGTTGTGTCGCTATGTATATCCTATTGAGAAAGTATATGTGGCTTCTCATTTCGTATTGGACATGTTTTGGACATGCAACTGATCTATTTATCTATATATATTTTTAACGCACGTGGATGCGCTTTTATGGTTTTATTATGTGAGTCTTTTATGGTGCTGTGGAATGCAAATGTCTATATGATGTATTATTACACTATGTGTGTATTTTTAGACATAGTTATACATGATGTTATGGTTGTATGTTTCCTATATGCGGTTGTGGATGTGCCAATTTAGAGTATCGTTAGCCATTTGATATGTGACACTATTGAGGTTTTTGGGAACATGTATGAGTGTGATGGATTCAAATGTTCTAACCATCTGTTTAGTGCACAGGTACTTTCTAAAGAGGCAGGGATCATGTACTCGATAGTGGTTGTTCAGTTGAGAAATGAGTAGCTAGGATTCTAGGAAGACATCGAGATGGTGAATTCCTAATTGTAGGGTGGTGGCCAAGAGGCCATTGACACCATCATACTCTACTTGGTTGTTGGTTGCGGTGCCCATGCATATTCCATCGATGTGGATCAACTTGTGCAATGGGGAGTAGATTACCCATGCATCCAAGGCGAGGTTCGGGTACCATCTGCTTGCTCCATCTACGAATCCCATATACCGATCTGAGGTGTGCTCCATCTGAAGTAATGAGAGGAAACGATACATAAGACTCAATTAGAAAAAATGTGTAAAACAAAAAAATGGAAGGCTATAATACAATTTAGAACGTTGTCACTCAAAGGGGTGACGTTAGGGGGAAATTCGTTTGGACTTTCCTAGGATCAGCGGTCATTCCTTTGTGTGACATGATGAATCCTTGGAGATGGCCCATGGGGACACAAAAAACACACTTGAATGGGTTCAAGCAGATCTTGTACTAGCGACATTGCATTAGGACTTGTCGCATGTCGTCTATGTGTTGTGTGTGGCTTTGAGATCACGCGATGAGGTTTTCAAAACAAACCAACATGATGTGAGTGAGATCATGGAAGCAGTGTTTCATGGTGTGTTGGAAGGTTGCTCTAGCATTTTTTAGGCCAAAAGGCATGACTCGGTAGGTGAATGTGCCCCATGGGGTTGTGAATTCCGTTTTGTAACAGTCTTCTTTCCGGATTTGGATGCTGAAAAATCCATCTGTGAAGGAGAAGGCCTCATGTTCGGTGCATGCATCGATGATCTGATCGATGAATGGGGTAGGGAAGTTGTCTTTGGGACATGCCCCATTAAGATCACGAAGTTCTGTGCAAACGTGAATGGTACCCTGTATTTTATTGATGGGAACAGGATTAGAAACCCAAGTTGTGTATGCAATGGGATAAATGAAGTTGATTGTGCACAGCTTCTCTATCTTAGCTTTCACCACAGCCACTTTGGATGGATGGATGGGCCATTGCTTTTGGCAGACGGGTGCCACATCAGGCCATGTGTCGATGTGTTGTTCCATGATGGATAGATATAATCCAGGCATTTCAGTGTACAACCAGGTGAAGATGTCACGGAACTCTTTAAAGAGAGCGGTATAGGCATCGACCTCTTCCAGGGAGCAAGATGCCCCCAGCATGATTTCTTCAACGATCTCAGAGTTGGTTGAGATGTTGATTTTAATGGTTGGTGAAATGTTCACCATGTTCCCTTCTTCAAAGGCATCTGGTGTTGGGATTGGGTTCTTGAACCAGTCAACCTTCCCATGGATGAAATATTTGGTCTCCATAGAAAACTGGTCAGAATGTGACACAAGATCTTCCGGGAGGAAGAACAAGTGATGGTGCATGTCGTCCCATGGGTATTCCAGGGTGGTCAGAGCTTCAAATATCTCGTTGTCGTTATTGAAGCAATGAAGTGACACGTCTGATGGACCGTCATTGAAGATGGGAATGAGCTAGATGGGGGAACTAGAGATCATTTAAATTAACATGGTGTCAGACGAAGGAGGTGGTGGTGGGTGAACTTCTTCGATAAAGGTGATCTCAGACTCAAGGTAATGGTGACTGAGGTCAGCAAGAGCCATTCGAAATTTGGGGAGGTCTTGGCAATGGTGAGATTAATGTTGATACAAGCCGCAAAGGGTGCAAGCATGGTTTGTCCCTAATGCCTTGTTCTTTACTACTAGCGCAGTTGGGAGTTCAACCACGGGGATATTTTCATTCGTATCCATGGCATTAGATGCACACGGATCACTGGGATTTCAGGGAAATCCTAAGTTGGATGGCCCTGTTGTTCATAGATGACACAAGGTGGGACTGGCCACGGTTCTGCATTGGCTTCGGTGTTCTTCCCCCTTTCCCTTTTGTGTTGGGGCAGTGCAGGTGCGGGTGTGGCGGTTGGCTTATGCGGATTGGGTGGGGGGCGAGACTCAACCGCAATAGGTTGTACCGGAGTTAACACAACCCGGGGCATGGCTGGTTGAGCTAGTGGATCCAGATACCACACCGGGATCCCCAACACAAGGTTGGGTAGGCTTAAGGTGGCCATGACTAGCTTGCTCATGACACTAGGTGGGGGAAAGAGGAAGGGACTTGTATGGACCAGGGATGGGCCCACATAAATCCCAACTGGTTGCATGTGGGGGTGAGGTTGTGGTTGTGGCTGCACGTAATGCTGCTGTTGCGGATGATGTTGCGGCTATTGTTGGCGTTGCGGCTGCAGACGATGTTGTGATTGTGGTTGGGGCTACGACTGCGGTTGTTGTTTGGGTGTAGTAGTGCTTGATGAGACCATGCACAAGTCCGCAGTTTTCTTTTGTGTCGGTGGTGGTGACACCAATGGGAAAGGAGCCATCATGGTGGGATTGATAAACAACCCAGGGCTCACATTCAACGGTGGGGAAGCTAGTGTGTTTTCAACCACAGTGTTGGTTGCATGGATGGCGTTAGCATGTGCGGTCACCCCTTGTGTCTCGGTGGTGGTGATGGTAGGGATAACATTGAAAGGAGCCATTAACCCTTGCGGATCATGGTAGGTGAGCTGGTAAGCTGTCACAATCTTCCCTTAATGGGGGAACATCATGAGGCAGAAGACAGTTGATGCGATGGCTCGCATGGCATACATGTAACTCCTCCAAAGGAGGAGGTTGTAGTCCATTTTAGCATTGAAGACCTCGATGTCGATCATGACTACCTTCCCAGCTAATGTGATGGGGACATGGGGGAGGATTCCTTGGGATTTAGTGGGGTTTCCATCATAATCCCGCAGAGTCATGGAGGACGGTTGTAGAATAGGTGATCCAAGCTTCTGCCAAACCAAGGTAGACATGACACACATGGATTCCCCCTCATCCACTATGCATCAGTGCACAACCAAGTTTCAGATACATACCAGGATTTCAAAGGCGATAGTGGAGGGCATGCGCGGCTTTATGTTCTCTGGGCATGCGCGGCTTGGAATCATAGGGGTATACTGCCCCTAGACTGGCTAGTAAGGCTTTCCACTATGTTTTCCATGTTTTAAGTACCTCAAGAGTGGACATGGCGGTTGGCGTTTGGGACAAATCATCCATAATGCTATAGCTGACTGCAGCTCTAGCTGTGATGTTATTTGCAATTCTACGTATGGGGGGGTATGGGAACGGGGGTAACTAGAGAGGTAGGTTGGTTGTCTTAGATGTGGATGCGGTTGATGAGTCAATAGGTTCGGTGGTGTACTGTACTGATTTTGTCTACTCTATAATTTGACGTCTTCAGTGGTCATGGTCATCAGGTGTGAACACCTATTTTGGCCATGGGCGGTGCCCCCAGAGTGTTGTGATTGGCCTAAGGAGGGGGAGCGATTGCAACCAATCCTTGGACTAGTAGTGGGTTTTGAAGCACCATGGGAGGAGTTTCTTGTGGTTCCTGGTCGGGTTGGGCTTGGGTGGGGGCATTGGCAGCCTGTTGGGCCTCATTTTGAATGGCCTGCTTAGCGCGATCCATGAGGGGACACTCAAATGTGTAAAGTCGATAAACATCACAAAGTGTACAAGGTTGGTTTGTGCGCAGCGGTGCATTGTGTCTTGGTGCATTTTTCCTTGGGGGTTTTTGGGCTGGTTGGTTAGCCGCAGAATTATTGCGAGGGTTCGGTTGCTGACCGTCTCCCTACGGTTGGTTATTTCCTTGGTTATGGGGCCAGTTGTTTCTAGTTTTCCCTTGTTGATTGTTGGGGGAAGGCTGGTTGGGATGGATTTGTTGTGAGAAGATTTGTCCCAATGGAGCAGGTGGATCGGGGGTGGGGGCTTGGAATTGTTGCACTGATCATGCATAGTATATTTGTAGGGGTGGTGGTGTCACAAATGTGGGAATTTGCCCCACATATTATTGTTTTGGCCAAGCCATAGCCTGAGCTTGCTGCGGTGGTGCAGGTTGAGCATAAGAGGTTGTTGCTCTGAACTAAGACATCATTCTAGCATACTCCAGAGCTTGGTTTTGATAAGCAATGTTAGCCATGTTGCTTGGTTGCGGTGCCGAAGTAGGTGGTGTTGGTTGAGGCTATGGTTGTTGGGAGACTGACCCTATGATGCCATCCATAGTGTGGGATGCCCCAGATGTGTCGTGGTAAGAGGTACTTGGATGAGGAGCGTCTAGAATGGCAATGTACAAGTATCTCGGCTGGGCGTAGATGGGGTCAAATTGTTTGGCCTTCAGTATGGCCTCTTCTTCAAATTGAGGACATTCAAATGCGACATCCTTTGTGATGGGTGGGAGCAAAGACTTGAGGAACCAATCCAAGAAGATCATGTCATCAAGTTGGATCTTACATAAGCTGCGACGCCGCCGCCACTCATGAATATGGTCAGTGATGTGAGTGGCTGTGTTTTGGCGACAGGATAGCAGGATCTCCACCCCCTCGTCATATCTGACAGGGAGTTGGAAATAATGTAGGAACATGAAGGCTAGGAATTTGAAGTCAAGGTACTTGGCTTGTGGCAGCTCAATGTACCATTTGGTTGCGGCACCTGTGAGGGTGTGTTGGAACAGCCTCAGTCTAATGGAGTCTTCTACGATGCTATTGGATGAGCACCATAGATGGAATGTCATTATATGATTTTGGGGACATTCCCTAGCTTTGCCTTCAAACTTTGGGATGCCTGATGGAAGCTTCGTTGGCATAGGTGGCCAGAAAGCTTGGTGGTGGATGGGATCATTTGTTAATCTAGCCAAGTCAGGAAAGTTCAAATGAGCCATGAAGGGTATATTTGACCCCAAGTTGATGTGGGATGGGGTTGCAATGGGGGTGGATTTTGCAGCTGCATAGTGCATCTGCATAGCTTGGGGTGCTTGTGGTGGTACCATGGCGGATGGGTCAATGCCCCCAAGTGTTGTGGTTTGGATGGTGTGAGTGGCGGAGGCATTTCCTACATGAATGGTGGTAGGGGAAATGTGGGTGGTTGGTGCACTACCCCCCTGTGTGGCAGGGGGGACAATGTGTGTGGAGGGGCCACTACCCCCATGTGTTACCACTGGGCTAGCTTGGCTGGTCACTATTGGTGGTGGAAACTGGCTAATGACAGTCTGCATGACTGTTCTTGGGCTGCTTGCCACGTTGTGGGTGACAGGTTGTGATGTGGACATGGGTCCACTTGCTAAGGTTAGACTGAAAAATGGATCTGGATTATCGATAGCCATGGGTCTAGATGGTGTGGTGTGGAGGTCTAGTTCAAACTAATATGGGTCTGAATCTGAGTCATATGATGTGTGGCCTTCTAATGGTGTGGGATATCGCTGAGAACAACTACGATGTTTCCAACTGAGTGTTCCAAATGGTGGTGGTTCACCTCTTAGGCGTGAGGAAGATCATGGAGGATCAATTTTGTTTGCTTGTGTGTATGAAACTGGTGGGTATGAAATTTGGACCCCAGTTTCAATGGATTCCTACTGGCTGAAGGTGGTCTCTCAGCCACCAAGACTGCCAGAAGATAGCGCTTGGCTTGTTCCTCACAGGTAACTCTACTCAATCGGAAGGGGTCGTTTCCCGTTTTGCTTGGCAATTCCTCTTAGCATCTAGCTTCTTTGGGGTTCCTATGGTACTCCTAACAGTGAGTTTCTAGGCAAAGCCCAAGTACTTCCCATAGTTAAATTAGTCAAGGACTTATGTCCTCAAAGACTGCAGAGTTTGATTGAACTTAGTGTAAATTTGGTAAATTTTAAGGCTTACTCAACGTCATGAACTGAGTTGGGTTAATTAATTGGTATGGTGTGATGGTTTGCTTGTTTGTTCTAGTAGTTGGTTTGCCATATGGTTTATGAATTCATGGTAGACTTCACATCATTTTTTTTTATGCAATCATAAATAGAAATTTGTAAGCAAATATGGTGTTTAACCCTGAATTGTTGGCCTAACTAAGTGTCTACCTCTCAGTGGTATTCTTCTTCAACCACAAGAAGGTGCTAGGCTCTCAACACAATGGGTCTAATCCCATCCATAGATCCTTAGGTCACCTCCCAAGTGCTAGGTTGGTCAAGTAGGGAAGACTCTTAGCACCATGAGAAGCCCTCCTTCTCTACCCCCCATACCTTCCAGGTCACCTGGTTTTAATGGTTTGGGAAAAATGCCATGGAGTGCCTAGATATATACGAGCTATCCCTTCGTCGTATCCTAGAATACCTCGGAGGGTGATGATTGGGTAGAGGAGGAAGGGGCCAGCAAGATGGTTAATTTTATGTTACTTTTAGTTAGGTTAATTCATTTTATTAAACCTTAGTGATTGATTTAGCATATACACATTTGTTCATTGATTTACTTGCAAAAAATGGAAATTGGAATTCAAAGAGACCTGTAATGGAGGACAGAGGCAGCTGAGTTGCACTGACAATCCTCTAAAATTGAAAATTGCTGCTAATTAAACTTGAAAACAACTTTTGTGTGACAGGCCGCACCTTTCTAACTAAATCCCACAAGGGGGCCGCAAGACTTTTCCAGAAATGAGCGAAGGGGTCGCACAAAATGCCAAAACAGCCACAACTTGAGCTCCTAGACTGAATTCACGCCTGTCTGCAGATTAAGTGCACCCTAGGCGTGCCTATCTTCCAATTAAGTGCACCTTGCCTCACCTTTTCCCGTGATAAGAGTGACCTACTCCGGAAAGGGGTGTTTTGGTGTTGCAGGGTTAGATCAGATCGACAGTAACTGGTACTAGGGTTAGTCTGACTCAGCTCGACCTAGTAGAGGCTTCGGCACTGAAAAAAACAAGAAATAAAGTGGATTTAAACAGATTTAAACTAACATTTTTGAAAAACTTGAAAATTTGAACTTTGTGGCCCAGGGATCCTATGGGATCGACCCAGGGGAGTCGCCAAAGCTGTAGTGAGAATTTGTCCTCACTACAGGGGTGTTGGCCTCCCAACAAGATCCCTTTCAAATATGCAAAGGAAAGGGAACCCACCAGTAAATGTTGAAAATTTCTGAATTTATGTGGCTACAGATTTCATTTCTATAGCTTTTAGCTACAAATTTATCATACAAAACTTTTTCTTCGGTATTTTTCATTATTCTTTTTTGGTCTTGATTTTGTAATTATTTTCTTTTTTGTAAATAAATTTTTATCATTGAAAAGATAAAAATTTCGAAAACAAAATCGTTCAAAGCATGTTTTAACCAAAGGATGATCAGATTCTCCAAACTGAACTGATATAACCTGCTTAGCACAATCACAAGCTGAATCGGAGAGATTTGAATAATAAAACCTAATGAAGGGAAGTCAAAACATAGATGTATATCCAGCAATTTTGTCAAAGTATTGCATGATTTTTATCACTAAAGTTCTATTATGATGACTAAAAACACTATGAATACTTTACTCTTTTATCATTACTCTATAGTCTTGACATTCCTTTTATTTATCCTTTGATTCCTTGACTTATGGATTTTTCATTTTGTTTTTCATTTTTCTAACTGCTGGACAAATAAATTCTCGTTTCAATTGATATCTCCTATGATTATTCAATATGATTCAAACATAAGAAATATGACATGTCTATACCTTCATAATGGTATGATCTCTATAGCTATTCGATTCATTAGGTTTTGTTTTGCGTGATATCTACTATCTCCCTATGAATGATTATTCGACATGACTTAAACATTGAAGAGATGACACGTTTAGATCTTCATGATGATACGATCTCATGAGATGTCACCTTACCAACTACTTCAATGCCATCTGTGATACAACATGAAGCTACTTAATGGATTTATGGTACTTCAGTATTTGAAACATAATGAATGTGACAGAAAATTATGGTTCTCGATAAGCTCAATTGAGGACAATTCATTGCTTTGGGTATGACTCAGTCTTCATCATTTTGATTATCGGTGAGCAAAGAGTTTGTTTGTTCCTGGTTTGTATTTCAAATAAGGTTAGGGTTTACCCTTCTATTTATGATACCCCAGTGATCAAACATGAGTATTGTTCATTTCTGGGAGACGGCATGACATTGCATAACTTCTGTTGACTTTAAAGATTATGGCAATTTTTGGACGATCATGGAGAAATGACGATGGTGTCGGGGTATAAATGTTTCCGTTGTTGATGGTTTCGAGCATAGATGAATCCTCGGTGAGGGCAATCATCCACTCTGGCATTGGCCAGGGATCAATTCTTTATGTTTTGGTCTCCAAAGAAGATCGCGTGGGTATTTTTTCAACTACTTTCTGTTCATTGGCATGAAAACCCTTTGCCTAAGTGCGTAACAAGTTTCAACGGCCTGTTTTGGTGAAATCCATTTTTCTATTTCACAAGAAGGTATTTTGTTATCCTGGATTCAAGGTTTAGATTGTATTTAATGGCCCGGAGTGGACATGAGGGTTTTAAGCAAGTTTAAATGTTGTTTGGTCACTGCATTAGCGAGCGCACTGAAATGATATGCTTTTCTTTATCCTGTATGAAGAAAGATCGTAGGTTTATTATATTTCTTAAAAAAGAAGCATGTTGGAACCTGAACCTGTGAAAAGATGACATGGTAGAGGAGGATGATGATGATGAGTTTCTTGAAAATCGTGTTATTGAAGTAAGGTGGAAAGAAGGCTTGGATGGAATAAATCCTGTACAGGTTTTGGGACATGCTGGAGGAGGTGGTAATTTGGTTGATCTTTCAGCAGCAGAGCCTTTTCAGGGAATTAACATGGATGATATATTTGGCATTCGTCGACCTGTAGGAGTTGACAGGCATCGCCCAAATGGGCATAGACCTTTTCTTGAATGTTCTACAGTGGATCGTGGATGTGTGTTTCAACACCCTCTTCTTACCAGGCCTTCACAGCCTGGTGGAGTAGCTACAAATGGTTCTATGTGGCCTTCTACCGGGAGCATCTCTAGAGACACAGCGACAATGACAGGAGGTTTTAATGTTGCCCATTTTTTCATGTATGATGCTCCAATGTTGACCCCTAAACACCCAGGGGCTACATTCTTTGGGGATCGTGGGGTTGGTGGCCCACCTCCTCTGCTTGATTTCTTCATGGATCCTATATTTTTAACTGGAAGACATGGTCCAGGTAATGGCAGATGGACTGATGACGGTCAACCACAGGCAGGAGCTCAAGCTGCAGCCATTTCTCAAGTAGTAGAAGAGGAGTTTCTTTCACAATTGTGTAGCCTTACTCGAATACATGAGTGCACTTCAACTCAAGCTGTTGTTGCTAGTGCAGATAATGGTGATGCAGGGTAGCAAAATATGGCAGGAGTAATGGAAACTGATGCTCAGACCAGTTTCACAGTGAACAATGCAAATGTACAACAAAATGGAGAACAGCAACTGAGTGAGGTTGAACCATCACAACAGATAGAGTAGAATGCCAGTGTAGAACATGGTGAACAAAGAGAATCAAAATTTGCTATGTTAGCCAGTATAGTTGATCCTGATGTGATGATGAGAGATGAAGGGAATGAAACTAGAAATAGGGATTTAGAATCTGAAAGTCAAGATAGTGAAGGAAGTGGTGCAACCATGGGTGAATCCTTGCTTTGCAACAGGATTAAAAAATAGTTTAAGAAGTCTCTCTAGGTCAGCCCAGTCTATTGGTAAAACATAATTCCCTCCACATTTTCTGAAAAGACTAAAATGAACTTAGGGTTTGTTTGAACTATTTGCAAATCTGGAACTTGACTCGTCTGCTAGAAATGATTTGATATGAATATTCACGTTTGCCTGAATTGAAGACTGGTCATGGGTGTTGTGAATGGCTTTCTCACCTTAACTGCTCTGACATTATGCTGGCTTTAAAATTTAAAAAGAGATTGGTGATTTCTCTGAAATTCAATTCCATTGCACTCCATAATTTTATAGGAAAGGCCAAATAAATTTCTGTGAAACTTCGATGAATGTGTTGGGTGAACCACGATAGGAAGTAGTAAGACATGATTATGTGTAATTAAATGATGCCTGGTCCAACACACTTTACATAGGTCTATCACGCATTTGGCATATTGTAATGAATGGTAAAAAATGACCTTGGCATCTTTCTTGCCATAGAATACAATGTCAGTGAGTTTTCAGAATATGTGAAAATGGTGAATTTAGCAAAATTAATATTAGTTTTGTTAATAAGGGAAATGCTAGACTTTCTTCAAGAATAATCAGGAATCAGAGTAGGAAACAAAATGAACCAGAGTTTGTTGATATGGATCAAGTCAATGATCTAACCTTCTCTGCAGCTCAAGCTATGCTGGATTTAAAGGATCAGCCACCGGCAAACTCTCTTGCACCCTTTGAAAATGCTAGACCTGAAATTGATTATGAATCAGACAATGACTGAAGATTTTGTATGCAAAGACTGTTTAGATTATAAAGCTCAAGTTTAGAATTTGAAAGATAATTTGGCTGAATTATATAAAGAGATTCTAAAATTAAGAATATTGATAACCGATAGCTATGCATTAAAAAATTGATGAACCTAATAAGAAGATCAAGAATAATGAACCAGAACAAAGATACAACAGTTCAGGCATTGATATTATTATAAATTCTGAGGGGCAATCAGCCTCCAAGAGCATAAGAAAATTCATAAGGTCAGGTATGCATATTCTTTTATTTCCAACATTATGATTTCATTTTTTCAGTATTGATTTCTAATATCATTCAATTTTAATGATCAAACAGGCTGATGCGAGGATTATGGAGTGGATAAGCATGTGGAGCACTCGCGGCTGGAATGGAGGAAGTAGTTGTGACTCGTATGATGAAGAAATATTCGATGTTCATATTTTTAGTGACTTTTAGAAGGTCAAATTCATAGGTGTTCTTTTAGAGATATGTACTCCTAAAATATCTCGATCTCCTTGATGTTTTGCAAAACATTTCTGTGTTCAGCGTGATTTGTTAACGACTAATCTATTCCCAAGAAAGATTATTTAAACAATTCTTTGGAAAGATTAAAGGGGGTCGATAGTGGTGAAAAGGGACATGACAAGATCATTGTTACTTTTCCTGTGACTTCAGACAATTTTTTGTCAGCAGCTACAACACTTTTAAATGGTGATATTTATATATATATTCACAGTATTTATGCTATGCGAATGTGTTTATGATATCTTCTGATCTTGTCACTTTTTCTACAGTATTTATGTTTGTCATGATTTCTTTAATGAATTATGAAAATACATCATGTATAATTGTCGACTTATGCTGGTTTTGATTTGCTGATATATGCCATGTTATAAATTTGGTGTTGTCATCAATAAATATATGTGATTTACGTGTTTACTGTGTGATCTTGTTTAAATTCTGAATTTCCTCTGAATATTTTCAAGACTATTAGCATAGTATCTTTATTGGCAATTTGATTCCAGGTTAATGTTTCTTCGCTCCTGATCAGGATAGGACAATTAGGTTAGGTTAATGGTAGTTTTTCTTTTTGAAATTTTACAGGAAACCTATTGGATTAGATCGTCATATTTTTGTTTCGATAATTCATCATTTCAATCCTGTTAGTAATGTACATCTGTTTATATTGTAATTTATGTAAATTGATTGAATTTGTTAATATTTCATTAATTATTTGTTATTGTATTCATAGATTAATTGTCTTTATTAGGTTGATTACAGTAGTTAGTTCTGTAAATATATCAAACTAATTCAGTAATTATCTTTAACAATTTGTTGTGTATATCTATAGGTATACTATAGATCCAGTTAACAAGTAGTGGCTTTAGTATTTCTTTTTAAGTCTTTTCCTGTAGCTAGGAGTAGTTTAGGGAAGGCAACGGGGCCTTAAACCCGTTAGAGGCAGCTACCCAATGACTGAGAGCATCCTTGAAAAATTTTGGATCAGGTTGCCTCTCGGTTGACAATTGTGCCTTTTTCAGGCTCGTCAACAATGGCGCTAGAAGGAGGACCTGATCAGTAAGAAGGCCATTTTGAGTTGTTTGATTTTTTATTTCATTTATTTTTATTTTTTTACTATGAAATGGCTGATATCACTGATTTAGATCATGCTTTCAGCTTTCGTACATCTAGTGAAAGTTTTTCTCCAGAGATATCTAATTTCTTGCGAAGACTGAGCTTCAATGGAGAAGGTAAGATTTCTGCTTCTCATCATCTCTCAGATTTTAATTCTTTTTGTCATTTCATATATTTGTCTGATGAGTTTGAGAAATGCAGACTTTTTGCAGCTACTTTCACAAGAAGAATTCTGAGTTGGTTTAAGTTCTTTCCAGCAAAATCCATTCATTCATGGAAACATTTTACGACACTATTTCTTAATGCTCACGAGGATTATAGCTATAAGAAACTTGGATTTGAGTTAGAAAATCTTCGTAGATATAAAGATGAATCTCTTGCTGATTTATTTTCCAGATTTATGCTAATATGTTGCAGGTTTCGTGAGATACACCAGCTTTCTGAAAAGGACACATTGGATTGGTTTCTCTATCTCACCTCTCTCTATGATTTTCATGATTTGGAAAAGAATGAAAAATATGCAGTAGATAGCATGCATGTTAGTTCATCAGTTGAAGATGATTTAGAATCTATTCTTTTTAATTCTACTCCTGAAAATGAAATTGTTGAAAATGAACAAATCTCAGAATCTTCTGATAAGAAATTTCAAGAACAAGAGAATAAAGATGATGATTCAACTGTTATATTAAGTGACAATTCTAAAACTCTTGTTGTCCACACTACGATGGAAGATGAACCACAAATTCTTGATTCTTTAACTGAATGTGCTAGTGATGATATAATTTCATTATCTTCTTCTCATGATGAGTTAGTTCCTTTCATTCCTTCACAAAATTCATTAGATCAGAGTTTTACTAATGATGCTTCTGCAATCAATGAAACAAATCATATCAACAGAGAAGCATTTACCTTTTTATACTCTGAATTTTACTACTCTTTGTATCCTGATGCTTTTGCTGATCATAGACTACATTTACATGTTAATGATTATCTAAGGAATATTCCATTATGGTTAGATTTTGATATGACACAAATAAATACATTTTTGGAGGATGAAGGACACATTAATACCCATTCTGATTTGTTTCAAATTTGCCATAAAGAAGATAACAATTTTTCGACTATAATCATTCACCAGACTCATGCACATTCATCTATTTCATCTTTTGTCAGTAAGGATCATGATTTAGTTTATAATATTGAAAGGGATGTACAATTTATTCATGATGTGTTGAACATTGATTTTCTTCATTACGGCATGATAATTATATCTAAATCCAATGTCATTAATTTTAATCTTCACATTAAAAGACACAATGACGTACTTGATTTCAAAATAATACCCAAATGTCATTTTTTTCTTTTTAATTTAGTCATGATGATATTGTGTCAAAAGATACATTTTTTCACCGAATCCTTTTCACGAATTTTGAATCATATTCCTGATAAGCTCCTTCTTAGTCATGATTCTCATGAGAAATCTATTTTCTTCCGACTCGATTTTTATGATCCAATTTATACATGGTGGGAGGAATCATTTATTAAAAGGTTTCCATGTCATATTTCATGCTTTGTACATACAAAACTTGATTGGATTTATTTTCTTTATTTTAAAGTACTTCGATTTCCGATACCCATACATGACTTGTTTTATTTGGCAGGTTTCAAGCTACGTGAATGGCTTCATTGGAAATACACGTTTACTTAATTTGTATATATTTTATTAGTTTAGATTAGGTTTATAATTTAGATTGATTTATGTATGTATTTCAATAAATGCAGGTATGAAGATAACATAAGTACCAAAGCTGAAAATGAGACACCCACAAACATCTACAAGGATATATTCTTTACCCTCTCTCATTTTTTGTTTTTCTTTATTTTTATTTCAAAAAAACATGCATGTCCCAGTCATATTATTAATTGAAAAATTATAAAACTTTGATATGGAATGTTTTGAATGAAGATTTTTAATCTCATAACTGTAAAACTGTAGTTGACCTTTTATAAGTCTTTCTTTCTTTTCAAATAAGACCTGGTTAAATCAAACCCCTCATGATTTATTAAGAAAACAAGCATTGTCATTGCTAACTTTTCTATAAGTTAGTCCTATAATTAGGAGACTTTGATTTACATTTGGTATTAGTTATTTTTAATAAGAAAACACTGGTAGGTGATTCTGAACTTATCTGGTGAATGGAAAAATTCTGGAAACTTACTTTCAGTAACCTACTGAAAGTAAACTTTTGCAGATACTGTATATATCGTATTTTTTTTAAATATTTTGATTGATTTTATTTCTTTATTTTTTGCTGAATTTTTGTGTTTGACTTCTTCAAAACCAAAAATCTTTAAATTTTGGGAAGCTGTCTTTGTCGCAAGCTCACAATCTAATTGCAGAAAACAATCAAGCTGTTAGAAAAATGTCTTCATTTCAGATTTGAAGAATCTGCACAAGAAACTAAAATGGTTGTAAAAGAAAAGAACACTAGGCAAAGACTGAGATTTTTTTTTATTTCTTTTATTATTATCCTTAGATTTTGCTGAAATTAATAGATCATGAATTCATCCTTACTAAGAATATCATTACTCAGTCAAAAATCAGCTTTGGGAAAACAATTGAAGGTCAGATACGAAACCAACAACCTCTAGGTCCTTTACGCTATCCTACTCGTAATGAGTTTCCAGATACGTTCCCCCATTATAAGATGCAGATCTTTAAATAGATTAGCACTCAATATTTTGGGTATGAAACCTTCTTAAATATATTTGTTCAGGGATATAAGCCATTGGGTAAAAAGGGTTAAAATATGGTCCCTTTCGAGGCTATGGACACCTGCTGGTTGGAGTGGCTCCGTCTGTGAAAAATTTGGATTCCAAATCATAAGTACCACATTCATACAAAACTACAAGAATCCATAAGTTATCCCATACTCATAAAGAGTTTCCAATGCTGCTTACCCTTAATAAATTCAGAAGTCCTAAATGCTCATATTTTGAAATTTTATCTTGGGACAAGAATGTTGGGATTGACGGTTGAAAGTTAACCCTTTCGAGGCTATGGACGCCTGCTGGCTGAAGGGATAGAACTGTAGTATTGGGACTAAATCTATAAATGGTGGTTAGTTATCCGAAGTTCTTTCAATTACTAGAGCTAATTTCTTTCCGAGTTTTGAATTTTCCAAATTTTTTTAAAAATTGTGCTATTTCTGAAAGTAATCTTTGGATAATCATAAAAGACTTGAAATTAAGCATAGTCCAACATCTAGCATTAAAAAAAGGACATATTTTTCTGATTTCTGTGTTTAAAGCTTTAATCTAATTTGAATGCAGTATTTTCTTCTTGCTGCAAGATATGTGATCAGATAGTGTGTTTGTATAGAGATAACTACTTCATCCCGTGAGTCGCCATTTGTTGGCCTCCCAACAAGATCCCTTTCCAAGCTGCAAAGGAAAGGGAACCCACCAGTAAAATGTTGAAAAGTTCCGAATTTCTGTGGTTATAGATTTCATTTCTATAGCTTTTAGCTACAGATTTATCATACAAAACTTTTTCTTCGATATTTTTCATTATTCTTTTTTGGTCTTGATTTTGTAATTATTTTCTTTTTTGTAAAGAAATTTTTATCATTGAAAAGATAAAAATTTCAAAAATAAAATCGTTCAAAGCATGCTTTAACCAAAGGATGATCAGATTCTCCAAACTGAACTAATATACCCTGCTTAGCACAATCACAAGCTGAATCGGAGAGATTTGAATAGTAAAACCTAATGAAGGGAAGTCAAAACATAGATGGATATCCAGCAATTTTGTCAAAGTATTGCATGATTTTTCTCACTAAAGTTCTATTATGATGACTAAAAACACTATGAATACTTTACTCTTTTATCATTACTCTATAGTCTTAACATTCCTTTTATTTATCCTTTGATTCCTTGACTTATGGATTTTTCATTTTGTTTTTCATTTTTCTAACTGCTGGACAAATAAATTCTCGTTTCAATTGATATCTCCTATGATTATTCAATATGATTCAAACATAAGAAATATGACATGTCTATTCCTTCATAATGGGATGATCTCTATAGCTATTCGATTCATCAGGTTTTGTTTTGCGTGATATCTACTATCTCCCTATGAATGATTATTTGACATGACCTAAACATTGAAGAGATGACACGTTTAGATCTTCATGATGATACAATCTCATGAGATGTCACCTTACCAATTACTTTAATGCCATCTGTGATACAACATGAAGCTACTTAATGGATTTATGGTACTTCAATATTTGAAACATAATGAATGTGACAGAAAATTATGGTTCTCGATAAGCTCAATTGAGGACAATTCATTGCTTTGGGTATGACTCAGTCTTCATCATTTTGATTATCGGTGAGTACAGAGTTTGGTTGTTCCTGGTTGTATTTCGAATAAGGTTAGGGTTTTCCCTTCTGTTTATGACACCCCAGTGATCAAACATGAGTATTGTTCATTTCTGGGAGACGACGTGACATTGCATAACTTCTGTTGAGTTTAAAGATTATGGCAATTTTTGGATGATCATGGAGAAATGACGATGGTGTTGGGGTATAAATGTTTCGGCTGTTGATGGTTTTGAGCATAGATGAATCCTCGACGAGGGAAATCATCCACTCTGGAATTGGTCAGGCATCAACTCTTTATGTTTTGGTCTCCAAAGACGATTGCGTGGGTAGTTTTTCAACTACTTTCTGTTTATTGGAATGAAAACCCTCTGCCTAAGTGTGTAACAAGTTTTAACGGCCTGTTTTGGTGAAATCCATTTTTCTATTTCACAAGAAGGTATTTCATTATCCTGGATTCAAGGTTTAGATTGTATTTCATGTCCTGGAGTGGACATGAGGGTTTTAAGCAAGTTTAACTGTTGTTTGGTCACTGCATTAGCGAGCGCACTGAAATGATATGCTTTTCTTTATCCTGTATGAAGAAAGATTGTAGGTTTATTATATTTCTTAAAAAAGAAGCATGTTGGAACCTGAACCCATGAAAAGATGACATGGTAGAGGAGGATGACGATGATGAGTTTCCTGAAAATCATGTTATTAAAGTAAGGTGGAAAGCAGGCTTGGATAGACTGAATCCTGTACAGGTTTTGGGACATGCTGGAGGAGGTGGTAATTTGGTTGATCTTTCAGCAACAGAGCCTTTTCAGGGAATTAACATGGATGATATATTTGGAATTCGTCGTCCTGTAGGAGCTGACAGGCATCACCCAAATGGGCATAGACATTTTCTTGAACGTTCTGCAAAGGATCATGGATGTGTCTTTCAACACCCTCTTCTTACCAGGCCTGCATAGCCTAGTGGAGTAGCTACAAATGGTTCTATGTGTCCTTCTACCAAGAGCATCTCTAGAGACACAGCGGCAATGACAGGAGGTTTTGATGTCGCCCATTTTTTCATGTATGATGCTCCAATGTTAACCCCTGAACACCCGGGGGCTACATTATTTGGGGATTGTGGGGTTGGTCGCCCACCTCCTCTACTTGATTTCTTCATGGATCCTATATTTTTAACTGGAAGACGTGGTCGAGGTAATGGCATATGGACTGATTACAGTCAACCACATGCAGGAGCTCAAGCTGCAGCCCTTGCTCAAGCAATAGAAGAGGAGTTTCTTTCACAATTGCGGAGCCTTACTCGAATAGATGAGTACACTTCAACTCAAGGTGTTGTTGCTAGTGCAGATAATGGTGATGCAGGGCAGCAAAATATGGTAGGAGTAATGGACATTGATGGTCAGACCAATTTAACAATGAACAATGCAAATGTACAACAAAATAGAGAACAACAACTGAGTGAGGTTGAACCATCACAACAGATAGAGCAAAATGCCAGCGTAGAACACAGTGAACAAAGAGAATCAAAATTTGCTACGTTAGCCAGTATAGTTGATCCTGATGTGATGATGAGAGATGAAGGGAATGAAACTAGAAATAGGGATTTAGAATCTGAAAGTCAGGATAGCGAAGGAAGTGGTGCAACCATGGGTGAATCCTTGCTTTGCAACAGGCTTAAAAAACTAGTTTAGGAAGTGTCTCTAGGACAGCCCAGTCTGTTGGTAAAACATAATTCCCTCCACATTTTCTGAAAAGACTAAAATGAACTTAGGGTTTGTTTGAACTATTTGTGAATCTGGAACTTGACTCGTCTGCTAGAAATGATTTGATATGAATATTCATGTTTTCCTAAATTTAAGACTGGTCATGGGTGTTGTGAATGGTTTTCTAACCTTAACTGCTCTGAAATTTTGCTGGCTTTAAAATTTAAAAAGAGATTGGTGATTTCTCTGAAATTCAATTCCATTGCACTCCTTCGTAATTTTATAGGAAAGGCCAAAGAAATTTCTGTGAAACTTCAACGAATTTGTTGGGTGAACCACGGTAGGAAGTAGTAAGACATGATTATGTGTAATTAAATGATGCCTAGTCCAACACACTTTACATAGGTCTATCACGCATTTGGCATATTGTAACGAATGGTAAACAATGATTTTGGCATCTTTCTTGTCGTAGAAGACACTGTCAGTGAGTTTTCAGAATATGTGAAAATGGTGAATTTAGCAAAATGAATATTAGTTTTTTTAATAAGGGAAATGATAGCCTTTCTTCAAGATTAATTAGGAATCAGAGTAGGAAACGAAATGAACCGGAGTTTGTTGATTTGGATCAAGTCAATGATCTAACCTTCTGTGCAGCTCAAGCTATGCTGGATTTAAAGGATCGGCCTGCAAACTCTCTTGTACCCTTTGAAAATGCTAGACCTGAAATTGATTATGAATCAGACAATGACTGAAGATTTTGTATGCAAAGACTATTTAGATTATAAAGCTCAAGTTTAGAATTTCAAAGATAATTTCGCTGAACTATATAAAGAGATTCTAAAATTAAGAAGATTGATAACCGAGATCTATGAATTAAAAAATTGATGAACCTAATAAGAAGATCAAGAATAATGAGCCAGAACAAAGATACAACAGTCCAGGCATTGACATTATTATAAATTCTGAGGGGCAATCAGCCACCAAGAGCATAAGAAAATTCATAAGGTCAGGTATGCATATTCTTTTATTTCCAACATTATGATTTCATTTTTTCAGTATTGATTTCTAATATCATTATTTTAATGATCAAACAGGCTAATGCAAGGATTATGGAGTGGATAAGCATGTGGAGCACTCGAGGCTGGAATGGAGGAAGCAGTTGTGACTCGTATGATGAAGAAATATTCGATGTTCATATTTTTAGTGACTTTTAGAAGGTCAAATTAATAGGTGTTCTTTTAGAGATATGTACTCCTAAAATATCTCGATCTCGATTTTTTGCAAAACATTTCTATGTTCAGCGTGATTTTTTAACGACTAATCTCTTCCCAAGAAAGATTATTTAAACAATTCTTTGGGAAGAGTAAAGGGGGTCGATAGCGGTGAAAAGGTACATGACAAGATCACTGTTATTTTTCCTGTGACTTCAGACAATTTTTTGTCAGCAGCTACAGCACTTTTAACTGGTGATATTTATATATATATTCACAGTATTTATGCTATGTGAATGTGTTTATGATATCTTTTGATCTTGTCACTTTTTCTACAGTATTTATGTTTGTCATGATTTCTTTAATTAATTATGCAAATACATCATGTATAATTGTCGACTTATGCTGGTTTTGATTTGCTGATATATGTCATGTTATAAATTTGGTTTTGTCATCAATAAATATATGTGATTTACGTGTTTACTGTGTGATCTTGTTTAAATTATGAATTTCCTCTGAATATTTTCAAGACTATTAGCATAGTAGCTTTATTGGCAATTTGATTCCAGGTTAATGTTTCTTCGCTCCTGATCAGGATAGGACAATTAGGTTAGGTTAATGGTAGTTTTTCTTTATGAAATTTTACAGGAAACCTATTGGATCAGATCGTCATATTTATGTTTCGATAAGTCATCATTTCAATCATGTTATTAATGTACATCTTTTTATAGTGTAATTTATGTAAATTCATTGAATTTGTTAATATTTTATTAATTATTTGTTATTGTATTCATAGATTAATTGTATTTATTAGGTTGATTACAGTAGTTAGTTGTGTAAATATATCAAACTAATTCAGTAATTATCTTTAACAGTTTGTTTTGTATATCTATAGGTATACTATAGATCCAGTTAACAAGTAGTGGCTTTAGTCTTTCTTTTTAAGTCTTTTCCTGTAGCTAGGAGTAGTTTAGGGAAGGAAACGGGGCCTTAAACCCGTCAGAGGAAGCTACCCAACAACTGAGAGCATCTTTGAAAACTTTCAGATCGGGTTGCCTCTCGGTTGACAATTGTGCCCTTTTCAGGCTCGTCAACAATGGCGCTAGAAGGAGGGCCTGATTAGCAAGAAAGGAATTTTGAGTTGTTTGATTTTTGATTTCATTTATTTTTATTTTTTTACTATGAAATGGCTGATATCACTGATTTAGATCATGCTTTCATCTTTCGTACATTTGGTGAAATTTTTTCTCCAGAGATATCTAATTTCTTGCGAAGACTGAGCATCAATGGAGAAGGTAAGATTTCTGCTTCTCATCATCTCTCAGATTTTAATTCTTTTTGTCATTTCATAGATTTGTCTGATGAGTTTGAGAAATGCATACTTTTTGTAGCTACTTTCACAGGAAGAATTCTGAGTTGGTTTAAGTTCTTGCCAGCAAAATCCATTCATTCATGAAAACATTTTAGGACACTATTTCTTAATGCTCATGATGATTATAGCTATAAGAAACTTGGATTTGAGTTAGAAAATCTTCATAGACATAAAGATGAATCTCTTGCTGATTTCTTTTCCAGATTTATGTTAATATGTTGCAGGTTTCGTGAGATACACCAACTTTCTGAAAAGGACACATCGGATTGGTTTCTCTATCTCACCTCTCTCTCTGATTTTCATGATTTGGAAAAGAATGAAAAATCTGCAGTAGATAGCATGCATGTTAGTTCATCAGTTGAAGATGATTTAGAATCTATTCTTTTTAATTCTACTCCTGAAAATGAAATTGTTGAAAATGAACAAATCCCAGAATCTTATGATAAGCAATTTCAAGAACAAGAGAATAAAGATGATGATTCAACTGTTATATTAAGTGATAATTCTAAAACTCTTGTTGTCCACACTACGATGGAAGATGAACCACAAATTCTTGATTCTGTACCTGAA
>LPNX010562712.1:488186-664527 GCA_001517045.1 Pseudotsuga menziesii | reverse complement strand
GCTGTTGGGTTTTAGTGTCCACAAAATACAAGGACAAGTTGTTGGCTTCATATTCCATATACAGACCAATGTTATCAGAAACCGGACCGGTCATCGAATTAGTAAAGCCCAAAATGTGAACCGGACCGGAATCGACAAAAACCCGGGTAAAAAACCAGCTGACTAAAAAATACATAAAATATTCATATTTTGTAAAAAACATATATATATTCATGTGCATACATATGAATCCACACCATTAATACAAAGATATGCAAAGTTTCTCATATATAGAGCAAATATGGGTGCAAATATCCAAAGTAGCACCAAGTGCAATACATCTCTGAGGTTCTGAACCAAAGTACATTAACAAAGAGGCTCCAAAGTACATCAACAAAGTTTTATTTTCTAGTTTTTTAAAAAAAATTGAGTTTCCTGAGTCCCCAGTCTAGACCGGCCGGTTCGGCCGGTTTTGGCCGGTTCCGTACCCGGTCTGGAAAAAAATCCGTTTTTTTGAAATTTTTTTGTTGACCGAACCGGCCAACCCTGTAAACTGGTCAGATCGGCCGGTTTTTCCGGTTCCGGTCTGGTTCCAATAACACTGATACAGACCACCATACACACTCAGGAAATTTGTGAGCAACCTGTTAGTGAGTAATTCTAGAAATCTGTGCAGTGGGAAGGGCACTTTTCCTTATCAAGCTCAGCTATTATATAAATAAAGTGCCCACTACTTCACTGATCAGTTGGCTGGGAATTTGTGGAAGGCAGCAGATCCTTCAAGGGATAATCTACTAGTCTATGTTAACAAACATTAGCTGTCATTTACAGCAAACATTGCCCAGGCATGTCACGTTAGCACACCAGGAGGAGAGAACAATAGTTCAATTCTGTGTCATGCTAGCAGCAAGGAGGCTCTAGTTTCCCTAAATATAGGGGGGCTGGGTTCTCTAAAAGTTAAGATCCTTTCAAGCCTTATTACATATATGATGTTGAGCCTATAAGCCGGCCTAAATGTAAGAGCCTTAAAGTGCCTTATCTCAAGGGGTGTTTTCACCTGTATAATATAGAAGCCCTCCCAAGAATTATGTCATACATAGAGTTTTGCCTCACTTTATGTCTTTAAAATCCTAAATCAAAGTGGCTATCTGCCTCAATAAGGAGCTATCTGCGTTAAAAGAAAGGCTAGCCTAAATAGAAGGGCTATCTGCGGGTTATCTATGCCTCAATCTAGGCCATCTTTATAAATAGAACCGTCTGACTAAATATAAGAGCTACCTGCATTAATAAAAGGGACGGTGCATAATTAATTACATTATGAAAAAAGCCTCAACTTTATATTTGTCTCTGTCATCACGTGGGAGCAAGAAAGGGCAGTTCCAGCGTTGAGAAATCATGTGGGGCGCCCTTGAGGAAGAGGTATCAGTAGGGATGGAATTTGATGGGTAAAATGCCCGTCATGGGTCAATTTACTCGTCAAATACAACAAAAATTTTGCCTAGACCGTTAAAATCTGGCTTGGAATATAGAAAATGTTTAACATTTTGTTTGTTACCGGCAGTTTTGATGGGTTTTCGTCATTTGAAATTCCAACTTTATATTTGTCTCTGTCATCACGTGGGAGCAAGAAAGGGCAGTTCCAGCGTTGAGAAATCATGTGGGGCGCCCTTGAGGAAGAGGTATCAGCAGGGATGGAATTTGACGGGTAAATGCCCATCATGAGTCAATTTACTAGTCAAATACAGCAAAAATTTTGCCCAGACCGTCAAAATTTGGCTTGGAATACAGAAAACGTTTAACATTTTGTTTGTTACCAGCAGTTTTGATGGGTGTCCATCATTTGAAATTCCAAACCTGGGTATCATATTAGATTTGCAGCTGAGCCATTATTGTGATCATTGGGAAGAAAACGAGTTGCTACAGGAGTATTGGGTATTTTTATTTAATGCTGTGCAGTTTTCTACATTTCTCCTCAATCTACACGCTGAATCAAGAGCAACATGTAAGGGGACCAGATCTGAAATTCTTCAAAATCAGAAATGCACAAACCACAGGGTTAGAGCAAACCACACTCAGATAATGGATAATAAAGACTCTTAGGAACAAAATTGTTACATAAAAGAGGAGATACCAAATTTTACTTCTGTTTTGCCCACATTTTTAACATAAGATCATTGAGTATTGAATTTACCTAAGAATGATATCTATCCAGTAGACCAATGAATAGAAGGACCAAACTTCACTGGATGTTCGTAGATGGCTTGCTGGGTTGTTTTGATAATGCTCTCTTAATGCTGCTTTTGCTCTGGTTGAGCTGTATTTCAGATCTGGCTCTCTATCATTTCCAGCAGATGCTCATCCCATGCGGCCCATGAAATCCCAGCCCCATTACTCCATAGAATGCGCTCAGCTTTTAATCCAGCATGAAGATATTTCTCAATGGGTGAGGTAAAACATTCCAGTGATATCAGTAATGAAGATGTTTGAACAAGAGCATTCACTAGCGTCTTTGATGTGCACAGCATTGGCGGGCATCTCTCAAAATTTTGATTTGCAAAATTTTGATGTGCACAGCATTGGCCCGCTTCTATTGTAAAAAACTTTTACTGAAATTAAAAATTTTCCACTAGGTATATGTATTTAATAAAAATATAAAGAAACAACTTAATGAACTTAATGTTAACCATTAGAGTAGTTAAAAAAGAAGTAAGTTGTAGGGTTTACTTAAATATAGATTTATATAAATTTATATATATTTTTAATATGTTAATAGTAATTTTTTATATAGTTAAGTATATAAAAAAACATTGGTCATATTTATCTTTGGCTTAAAAAACACCACATTTAATTACTAATATATATCTTTATATATTTTTATATTTTTAAATAAATTTTTATATAACATATAATAAACTCATAAGGATATGGTTAAAAAAAAAAAAATTAATTATGTTTATATATTTTGAAATATGTTTTTTATATATATCATTATATATTTCAATATATATATATAATTGTAGGTGCAGTTGATATTGTGGTAGGTAATAAATCCATTTTCAAATAATTTTTTATTTATATTCTATATATTTCAATATTTATAAAAAAATGTTGGTGCCTGAATATTGTGGTAGGTAATAAACCCACAAATTTATGTATAAAAAAACCCTCTATCTAATTAAAAAAATAATAATGTAATTAATGTGGTCAACATGTTTTCATCCATTAATAACTCTCCAATATGTGGAGAAGGCGTGCATATTGGATTTCGCTTTCCAAGACAATTCGGGGCACCTTGGGCAGATATTATTTCACTCTCCAAGAAAATTATAATATTAAAATATTCCATTATTATGAGATTGTGTAATAAAATATTGTTTAAGACCTATACGGTGTTTGACTTTTAAAGCAATTTGATTGGCTAATGCATAATGACATGGAATCTGGGTGAAAAGTTAAAAGGCCCATTTTGGGTTGAAATTTCCTCTAATGGATTGCACTCATTTCCTAAAGATATAATGGTTCAATAATTCTAATATGGTATCAGAGCCTCCTCAGGAAAACCTCAAGTTTTTCTACTCTCCATTATACATCAAAAGCATATGGGTTTCCACATCCCCGCAAAAGAGTGCATTGCTTCCTTTGAATTCATTCAGAGTGGCGATGCGGGTGTGATAGACCTTGAAAAAGTGTACATGTCAAGAGGGAAGGATTGATTTTGAAATATTGCAAATTATTTTTCTTTTACAGTGATATTTTGTAGGGACAATTTCATATGGATTTGAGATTTCCAGTTCCCCTTCTTACTCCATTCACAAGATATTTAGAATGGATATTGAAGATGATTTCTTCTCTAAAGGGATAAGGTCTCTATGAGGTATCTATTGGACTTGGTAAAGAGTCTTATGAATATGAGAATGGTTGTCTAAATGATGATGATAGACCTTTTGGAAGAATATGCCTGGCCTTTTATCCAAGCTTGCACTACCTTGTTGATTTTGTTGAATACCCAAAGGATCTCTGGATAGAATTGGATAAAAAATATGGAAAGCAAAATGAGGATAATTATAGCAATGTGGAGAGCACACCCAACACCACAAGAGTTATTTATTCAAAAGTATTAGCCTCTACTCTCTCTGATGAAGTTGTTCAATATGAAGAAGAAGCAAAATCTTCCACATAGTCAATTCGAATTGAAGAAAGTCTCCTTGGAGTGACTCCTTCTCTTATTGCTTCAGAACTTTATGAGATATCTGATATCTCATCTTCTCATATGGATGATCCAGAATAACGCATTTGAATATTTTTTATTGAAGAAATACTCTCCTTCCATTCTATGCGAACATTCTCCAATGATTCTTTTTTAAATTATGTGCAAAGTTTGCCAGCGATTGCTTTAGAAAATGAAGAGGAATTCAATTTCTCTCTCTCTCTAATGTTGCTGCTGGTGTGAAGATAAGTAATACTTTGGATATTTTGGAAATAATATCATAATTTAGGAGTGATTCATTCACTCTCATTGATCTAGAGCTTCCAGCAAATTCCTACATGATTGCTTGCACCAATACTCAGAATTTTGAAGAAGGAGAAAATTGTGCATCTACCATCTCGGTGGAGCACACTCTTGGATATGATATGAACTTATTTGGATATGATATGATATTATTTGGATCTGATATGATACTATTTGGTTTTTTTTTTAAGTTTCAAGAGCCTCCAGTAATACTTGTAGTTGTTCTCATCAATTTTGGTGTGAAAAATCAAGTGCCAAAAGTCTCTTTCAAAATTGTTGTTGGTGATTTGATGTCAGTTTTCTCTCATGAGTTTGATAATATTATATTTTGTGAATATTTGGATTTTTGGAAGAAATATTAGGATTTAGGAGTGATCCATTTAGTCTCTTTGATCCTGAGCTTACAACAAATTCCTACATGATTGCATGCACCAATATTCAAAACTTTGTTGAAAAAGATGGATAATACTGTGCATCTATCATTTCAGTGAGGCACTTGGAACCATTGTTCCACATTCTTGGATTTGATATGAAATTATTTGGATATTATATGATGTTATTTGGTTCAATTTTTGAGGTTCAATATCCTACAGTAATACTTGTAGTTGTTCTCATCAATTTTGGTGTGAAAAATCAAGTACCAAAAATCTTTTTCAAAATTTATGTTGGGGATTTCATGCCAGTATTAATTTATGAATTTTTTGATATTATATTTTATGCATATTTTGATATTTTGGAAATAATATCATATTTTAGGAGTGATCCATTCACTCTCATTGATCTTGAGCTTTTAGGAGATTCCTACATGATTGAATGCACCAATACTCAGAATTTTGAAGGAGAAAGTTGTGCAGCGACCATCTCGGTGGAGCACACTCTTGGATATGATATGAAATTATTTGTATTTGATATGATATTATTTGGATATGATATGATACTATATGGTTCTAATTTTAAGTTTCAATAGCTTCCATTCATGCTTGTAGCTGTTCTCATTAATTTTGGTGTGAAAAATCAAGTACCGCAAGTCTCCTTCAAACTTGTTGCTGGGGATTTGATGTTAGTTTCCTTTTATGAGTTTGTTGATATTATATTTTTTGAATCATTGGTTATTTCTAAATATATATCATATTTGTATCTCAAGCATTCACTCTCCACAGTCCCAAAGATTCTCTACCTTTCTATTTGATCACATGCTCATCTCCTCACAAAACTAGTAAAGAGGGAGACATTTTGTATTCACTTGGACACATGCTCCTAACACTTGGAGCTGATTATACCTCACATGGTTTGATGTTCAAGGATGCAATATATCATTTTATTGGGTTTTCCTCACATGGTTCAAATTCTCAAGAACTTTTTCTCTCTCATCAGTTGATTTCAGTTGCTCTACATGGGTCCAGTTTTCATCGTGTAGATGTGTATATTTCTGATTCAGATGATAACATTGTTCTTCTTCCAAAGAGAAAGATTCCTCCATACATAATCATTTAGTTTGGATTCATAGGTTCCCATGCACATATTTATGATGATACTGCACAAAATAACCATAATACTTCTTTGTTGTTGCATAGTGCTGCAAATTGCATCAAAGATTTTGCAAGTTTTTAACTTGTATTTCCTGATACCTGCTTATTTTGAGGGGGGGGGGGGTTCCCATGAGGTTTTCCCCTATTTCCTCAGTTTATTAAGAAACATTTTTTTATCTTTTAGATTGTATATGGGTGGTGTTTGGCCTTGTTTCCTGGGCCCATAGTTGTCCAAGTCAGGGATGATTTTAAGGGCGAATTTTAAGGGTTACCCAAAAAAAAGTGGGCGAATATTAATATTAATTTCTTTTTATTTTATTTAATAAATTATCCCATTGTTTATTTTATATATAGCTTCCCCAAGGTAAATTGCATTCATCCCAAAAGAGGGAAAAACAGGAAAATGAATATTAGCCCACGAAAATATTGATTTTTGCCCACATTTGCCCAAATTTTTCCAATTTGCAAGAGATATTTTCCCAAATTCGCTCAATTTTTTCCGATTGGGAGGAGAAATGAAGAAGGTTCGTTGGATTTACGGATAATAGGTTGAAAAATTGGTATTTCTCCTAGGATTTATGGATAATATGATTAAAAATTTGGTATTTCGCTCTATCTGCTTACATTACGTGAAAATGATGGACAAGCTCACAGAGGAACATATCTCTGAGTTCAAGGAGGCTTTCAGTTTGTTTGATAAGGATGGAGACGATCAATACTCACAAATCCCTTTCAATTATTTGTATTTCTCTACATGTTTTCGATCTTTGCTTCTTCTGTAAGAATAGGAAGAGATGCAATGTATTTAGCTTATCTGGGTTGTGAAATTTTGAGTTTATTTACATAGATATATTGGCCAAATTGATTTATGTGATGACTTGTGTACTTAGATCAGTTGAAAGCAATGGCGTTTTTTATTACCCATTTTATTAGATTCTAGGATTATCCATTTATGTTGGGTAGTTATGGTAGAGGGATGTAAGTAATGGTCGCATGGTTGGTACTCTGTAGTCAAATCATTTCCTTGTGTACTTAGATCAGTTGAAAGCAATTGCGTTTTTTATTACCCATTTTATTAGATTCTAGGATTATCAATTTATGTTGGGTAGCTATGGTAGAGGGATGTAAGTAATGGTCGCATGGTTGGTACTTTGTAGTCAAATCATTTCCCTGTAACATTATCAGTGCTCTATGGTGAATAAGGGACAAGGTATTAGATATGGTTCATTCAGTTGGTTCTCTTATTGCTTGATTTGAGTTTTCATAAATCACCACTCATCAAATTCTGAACATTTTTACTTGTATAGTTAACTGAAGTTTTTAACCCTATTTCTGATTGGAGTGGGTAGGAGACTTTTATGAGAGATCTGTTGCAATTAGACCTCTTGGTTAATAATTTCATCAAAGTCACCCAAAAATTGTACTTAGTCTCATTCATAGAATGAAGACTTCATCAGCACTGAAAACATCTTATTTTAACACTTTGGAAGTAGTGTAGCCACCTTGACCTGACTCTAATCTTGAAACACTTTGATCAATAATTTTGTCAAAGTCACCCAAGAATTGCACTTAGTATCTTTCACTTAGAAGAATGCATTAGCACTGAAAACATCTTAGTTTAACACTTTGGAAGTAGTGTAGCCACCTTGATCTGACTCTCATCTTGAAACACTTTGATCAACTATACTGGGAGCAAGACTTTTGGGTTTTAAGCCCGAGCCATCATTATTGTGAGAACTCAACCTTGTTGCTAGACCACAACTTGATGAGATTTTTCCTCATTGGATATTATTCTTTGGCACTATGTTGGTTTTATTCTGGGTGTAAGTTATAGTATTAAACAACCATGGAGCTCATTAGCAATTATTTTCCAGGGCACATGGTACTGATTGTAAGAGTAGCATAGATTTCTTCGCTTTTCCTTCTATTTTTCTTGTTCCCACTATCCTTAAATCTGCTAATCACTTCCATTCACTCAACGTTATCCTTAAATCAGCTAATCACTTCCATTCACTTAAAGTTAGTGCTAATAGTAGTTGGTGTCCCTGGTGATCTGTTTCTTCTTTAGGAAATGCTGGTTTCTGTGGCTTCTATCGAAGATCATGGATGTTTTCATTTTAAAGAGCTTAGTCCTGCTTCAAAGATGACGAGATAGGGGGTTTAATCTTTTTTCTATTTGATGCATAAGCTATTTTTAGCTATACTCATGTGGTGAGTTATTCTCAGGTAGTCTATAACAGGTTAAAGATCTATCTTAGTATTTAGTCTCCAATTTTGTCAAAAAAATTGTTTATAAATATCTACTTTTAAGATAAGAGAGTCACAGTTTCAAAGAACATATTCTCTTTCCCTTTTCCATGCTTCCGTTCTATTTGAATTAGAAAGTAAGTTGACCTAGGTGAAGATACTTGTATCCTTCGTTTTTTAGTAGTAGGTAGACATTGCGTTTCACCGAAAGGTGGAATGGTGAATCTCTTGTCTAATGTGGAGCCTTTCCTGCTGATTGGCTTTGCAGATCAAAAGAGACATGTTCCATTTTCAATGAACTCAATGCCCACTAGGTAAAACTGTCAAATCAATTTCCTTCACAAGATTGCGTTGAAAGATTGGCATTGGTTGTAAATTTGTGATTCAAATCTAGCCAGCTATTGTCATATTAGCCCCTTATCCTTTTAGTTTGGGAAGTAGAAGAATTGACCTCATGTTCATCCAAAATCATTAGTAGATAAATCTATAACAAGTTTAGTAATTAATATCAATAATTAGTGCCAGTGAAACTGAAATTGGTAAACATTTTTTAAAACATCATGAATATTTAAAAGATAACGTATTACAAGATTTTTCAAGTTTAGAATTTTAATACTGGTATATTTTTTCGTGTGATCCAAGTGTGCATACTTTTGAAAAAATATGATCGTCTTTATGTCTATCTAGAGTGGGCAGGAATAGCAAGGTCCCATGATACAAGCACTATTACAGTTCCAAATTGAACCTTTATGGGCTTCCATCAAACACTTTTAGACTATATAGAAATGTTATTTCAGAGCTTGCAACAATAATTTTCAAAACAGAGCAAGATTTCCCAAGTGCACTTTTTGATTTGTCCGTTCTTTCCATAAATTTACTGAATACACAGGAATTAGACATCATTTTTCCTACGGACACATAATGGAACTGATTGTGCACTAGAAACTTGTAGTTGTGTCCCATTTCTGTCGAACAAATTATTTGTGGAAATAAATTTCCAAGATGAGAGTGGGTGCAACGGCGCCTGCTTTCGCTTCCTCTTCTTGTTGGGCATGGAAACCATAGCCCTTGATCTAAGTTCTTCAATGTCCATAGTGCCGAAATTGACTTCTGCACTGAACTTCTTCGACTTGGCAAGTAAAAAACGTAATTGGGGAGGTTAGACCCTCTCTTACTCTTACTGTCAGCTCTGCCCTGCCCTATCCTCCTTCCTCTGTCTTCGTTGGTCGTTTCTTTCATCCATTTACTAGTTTTCATGAGGTAGAAACAAGAAGCTCTGTGTCTTTGAAAGTTCCCCTGTCAACTACTTAATGTGTGGCAAGGGAAACACTGATTCCTAGTGGTTAATCCCCGGATCTTTCAATTTATTCAAAATATGATATAAATCCATAGGAATTGTTGAAAATTTTCCAATTTTTGTTTGATTTCTTTGTGAAAATATGATATTAAGCCATGATAATTTATAGTTTTTTTTTCAATTTGTTTTGTTGAAAATTCATCAGATAGTTCACTATAAGTCAATATAGATGTACATGATGCTTTTAAAATCCCCAACTGAAGAGTTGATACACAAAGACTTCTACATTTTTTATACATATAAATCTAGGGGGGGTTCTTAAAATCATCCCTTCCTGCATGTGAAACCAATCATGGATGTGGCTCTAATATGATGGAATGAGTGGAGGTATCATGCCCATAGTTCGAAACATCGGATATATGGGAAAGGAGCTGAGGTAACATGCCTACTCTGAGAACTTTTTTTGTGGGAGCATACTTTCCTCATGGTTCTCATTCAGGAGCTGAGGGCATATGATTGCTCTGCTTTGGGAGCTGACATGCCTCACAAGACAAAGCAGTTGAACTTCCAAGCCTAGTTGAACCATGCAAATGGTATATGGTCTTTGTTGGGAATTAACTGACTAGGAAAGTTTCCTGAACTAGTATTGCAATGCTACCTAATTTTCAAGAACCCTTAGTCTGAAGACTCTGAAATGCATTGCGATTTGCATAGTACTAAGTGGGATAACCTACAGGTTGCTGCATGGCTGAATATTCCCTTTGTCAAAAAGGATATGTCTAACATATTAGTAACTCGTCACCCCACTACTTGTACATATCCCTGTTTTTTTCTATTAAGCCTTTGATTTTGCTTCCACACAGTTTAGGGGTCCTAAAGAAAGAGTAATTTCATGGGCAAGGTTGGGTGGAAATCGGATGGTAATTTAAGAGTTGTCCAGGGAAGGAGTTGGATATAGAAATTCATCGAATGGGGCTAGTTGACCAAGTGCAGGTATAATCTATTATATTTTCTTGTATATCAAACTGATTTTCGTAATTTTTTTGATAAGTTGTTAACGAACTAATATGACAAACTGTCGAAAATGCCACATGTATCTATGGTTTTTAAGTGGAAGCTTTGCTGGTATGAATGGCTATGGGATTTATTTTACCTCTGCTAAAATAAAAATGGCCATAAACTTGATGATTGAAAGAGCTGGCGAATTATAGCTCTAAAATCTTGGTAAAAGAGGACTACGGATGAGACCTATCACTATATCATGTCTTTTCATTATTGTTTTTGGGAAAGATTTTCTAAAATTGTCAATGATATATGCTAGTTTAGTGCATGAAGCTTAGAGATAAATTCCCGTGTTTTTATGATATTCTAGATTGAGTTACTCTGTTGTCTTTTCTAGAGTTATGGCAACAAATTAGAAATGTTAGTCTCAATATGCTTGTTATATGAAATTATACTTCCATGCTTAATTGGTGGATTTTTAGTTTTCTAAACCAGTGTGATTGTGAGGAATTTATTTTCTTACAAAGATATTCTCATTGAAACCATGATTGCTGGTAGAGTTGGGCATATAACCTACTTAGAAAAAGGCAAACTCTGTTTATGGAAATTGTGAAGGAATTTAGTAGGTGAATTGATGCAGAATCAGTTTGCTGCTGGAATTTCTGGTAACAGGCAAATTTATGTTTGTGAATATTGAAAACATGTATTAGAGCTATTAACCGCTATTTGTGACTCAAACAAAATATAGATGTATATTTCTGTAGCTTGAGATTAGTATATTACTGATACATGAGGTATGTATTGACCATGGAATGCAAAATTCATGCCCATCTTTCACTACATGTTTGAATAAACAACCACTGGGATTATATTGATGGCATTATAACTCAATGAAATCTCTTCTCCCTCTTGGTTGTGTGATTTCTGCTTATACCACGAATTTAATTGATGGTTATTGACTATGTTAATTTGATATGTAATTTTCCTTGTCTTAACTAACTGAAAAGTTAAGCTCATCAATGGATGTTAGCAAGCCACCATACTAAAATGACAGAGACCTCACTAGAGGATGGCATCTCCAACTATGTCGTCCTCTACCTGTTTGTGCAAGTTGCTATCTCATTGGGCACGATTTTGTATAAGCTGTGGCAGTCTGTAACATGCTCAAATAGAGCCAGCGATCTCACTCCACATAAGAAGAATCCTTTAATGGCATAATTTGTCTGGGTTGTTGGCCTACTGTTTGACAGAAAGCTTAACCATATATATCCCAATTTCTTTATCTTAAATATGCAAGTTGCAAGTTGCAATTGGATTTCTAGCTAAGGTATTGGACAACATGCTAAGGGTTTGGATTTAGATTTCTTCATTTTCAAAATCTTTGTGGTGATTGTGGGCAATGGAGTACAACTCTGTAAATGAAAAACACAGTAATGAAGCTTCTATGGGCATGTATTTTCAAATTTAAGTTTTCACTTAGAAAATCGCTTTGATGATGGTAAATTGTTGTTCTTGTGGGCATTACTTTCAGAGTTTACTTTTTGTTTGCAAATTGATTTGGGGATGAGTTTAAGTGACCATTTATTGAGTCACTAAAGTTGGCTTCTATTTGTTTGCAAATGCATTTACTAGGTTTGTTGTTGAGATTTTCCTTGAAAGTACCTTTTGGACCTTCTCTGTAGAAGAATGATCATCATTCCTGTTTGTGATGGTTGAAAAATTTCCACTATTCAAGATTTGATGCTTTTGGAGTTGGTTGTTGCAACATATTCAAAGATTTGTTCATAAAAAGGGAACCCCCCTACAGAGTTTCTTCATATTTTTCCTACTGATTATGTACGGATGCCACTTTTTCATTTTCAGAACTTATAAATTAAAAGAGAGCATCATTTTTCTAAACAAAATGGTGCCCATCTTTTATAGGGTCCTATTCTTCATCTTCCCTTCTTACTTGCTCTGTAGCAGAAGGAAATGCATTTAGGGTATATTGTTGAGTCTCCAACATCGGAGTGTGAAAAAATAAAGGATCAGTGTCGATTCATGTTGAATACACTTGAGAATATTAAGAAAGCTAATTTGATTCCTCAAGTTGATGTTGAATACACTTGAGAATATTAAGAAAGCAAATTTGATTCCTCAAGTTGATGGCTCTACCATTGTCTTTCTTGCCGACGACAAAGATATCTAGTATTGCAAGTAAGATTTGAAGGAAGACAAGTATTTTCTTCTCCATGAGGTTGGGTGCAAAATGATTGTTAATAGATTTATTAATGCTGAAGAGGTTGGGTGCAAAATGATTGTTGATAGAAAAATGCATGATAAGTTTGTTGGAAGTGCATGATGCAATTTCCAATCTGAAAATGAAGTAACAAGGCCAGTGATGTTTGAGTTAGATCATAACATCTGCTGCATAGATATGGGAGCACAACTCCTTTAAAATCTCATCATAAGGATTGTAAAATTGCTTCCTTACAGACTAAGAAACACACCTCGTTTTGATATCTACTATTTGTGAACCTCCTCAGTACTGACCGTGTGCGTGAAAATATGGTTTGTAGTATGGTACTCCAAGTAGAAATTTGCATGTCCTTTGGCTCTTAGTCACCTTCTTTCAAGTTTGTTACTCTTCATATATAAACTGGTTACATATCCTTGTATCAAGGGTAAATTATAACCACTTATTATTCTGAGGAAACATTCTAGGTGGAAAAGAGTCATGGATAATGTTTTATGTAATCTTCATTACCATGTTGGTAAACTCAGTATAGTTGGCGTTGTTAGGTATTCTTAGAATTCAATTACTCAAATTATGTATTGGAACTTGGATACCATTTTCATATGTCATTTTCAACTTCAAACACCTGTAGTGCTCAAAGTTCCAATATAAAAACATGTGAAAAATATAGGAGGGATATCTAAACATCCTGGTGAATGTAAACTCTTCTATTTGTTCTTGGATTATTTGGGTTAAGAAATTATAGAGATCAGGAAGCTAGTGAAGGTGATCTTAAGAGGGTAATTTTATCACACTAATGTTGCTTGCAGCTATACCTACAGGATACTGTGACTGTCAAGTAATTTTTTTTATTGTTTTGAAATTTGGTGTATAATATCATGCAAATCCCTAAGAAATCAGAGACTTGGATCTGGTTATCTCATGGTTTAAGTTTCTGGAAAATGTATAATAGTCAACTTATCTAAGTATCCAACAATTAGAAATCCGAAGTCCATCATTCCAAATTATCCAAGATTCACAAGGACACAAAATGGTCTACCCATCAGTCCATTTCTTCTTGCTCTACCTATGGAAGTAAGTATCATGGTTATACTTTGCCTCACTTCATGCGACCTGTCTAATTCAAAGAGGCCTGTAACAAGGGTTTTATCCATATCATTACAATAATGAAAGGGGTTGAGTGTGTGGTTTCAACATGTATTATTATAGGATTTGTGTTTTTTCTATGATCCACTCACCCAATACTTCAACCAATATCATACACCCACACAGATGAGAAGCATACATTCTATAGATTACCGCAACATACCCTGTAGATTCCCAAATCAGGTGCACAACAGGTGGTTAACAAAAGATTGCTCTTTTGATAAGATTCGTCGTATATTTCAAGATGTAGATAATATGCTTACTGATGGTTGGCTTTTCCTTTGTGGCAATGAGTTTATTGTAGCTGACTTGTCATTTCCTGCACTTGCTAGTACTATACTATGCCCAGTGTGGGATGGCACCTATCTAGTACCAATAGAAGAATTTCCATGGAAACATATAATGAGGATGTATGAAACTGAAAAACACTATTAGGGAAGCATATAATGAGGAATGAGGATGTATGACACTGAAAGATGCAGAAAATCCTTCTTGAAAGAACTTTCCCTTTTGGTAAAAGCACCTTGGTTAAAAAAGTATTTTTCTTTGTCCTTTAAAACCAGTTAAAACAACTAAAAATAAAATCACAGGAAAGGTTGTCAAAAAGTAATAAGGTCAATTTTCTTGTTTTGGGGATGTTATTGTGTGAAAGGAGCCAATTCCACTTTGAATGCAACCATACAAAAAGCCCAAAAAGAAGGGATAGCAGTCTTGATGAAAGAGAGACTTTCCTGTTTTAGGCCTTATTGCCTCTTTCTAAAACAACATACAAGGAAATTTACTGCTTGAAGAGATTTGAGGTTCTATATATGCTGAGTTGAGAAGCAAAACGAGGATCACACAATTCACTTTGGAGCATTGATTGTAGCAGCAGAACAACTCTTCACTCTCTCATCCACCACACCTCAACCACTACCACCATTGCTAGCAAGGATATCTTTGGCATCCTGTCACCTATGATCCATTATGATGCAAACAATCTCTTGGGTAATAAGTGATTAAATCAGTTATGCTTATTCCAGTTCTCTAATTATCAGTATGAAGATTTATATTGGAGAGCTATTCCATTAGGGAAGACATATTTTCCATATGAGGCAAAGGTGACTTGCCCATGATAACATTATTCCAAATCCTTGATGATTGTCCATTTATTGGCATTCAAATATGCATGTTTCTAGATTAGTTGGAATGCTTGATGAATACTTTTACAGGTTTGAGATCCTCCTATTGGAGTGGGTTTGGAGAATATCTTTTTCATTTTAATGTTGTTGAAGTATTTTTTCATGAGAGAATCCTTCCACAATGTTATATATCCATTTATTAGATTCCAAAGAAATTTTTATCCCATGCCTATTTTTAATATTACAGGATCTCTAATTCTAAATACTCCCCTAAAAAGAGGCATTTTTACCACATGCTACCAATGAAAAAAAAGGTATTTCCTGTCCACTTTCCCTCTTTCCATAGGAATTGACGAGTTGTTTTCCCTGTTTCATTTAGAACTCCCATTATGGCAACTAAAGTCAAGAATAATATAAAGGTGGGGATCAAAGAACAGATATAATAAGGATGCTTTGAGTCTACATATTTAGTCATTGTTCTTTGTTACCCCTCATGTTGTATGAGGACCCTTTTTCATCATGATCTAGTCACATCTGGATGTTAACTTCTGATGTCCTACATGATCCAATAAGTGATTTTAGACGAGGCCATTTTATGGACACATGATCCATTCCTAGCATTACCCTCATGACTCATTCAAACTATTTGTTGAGGGGGTGAATCCCAGAGGATGAAGGTTAGAGTAGAATTACAAGTTCATGCCTCGCAGCCCAGCATGATTATGTTGTCTAATGGGTTCATAGCACTAGAGTTAACTTGATATAACTCAATATTATGGTGACATGTTGAAGATGGGACCTTGTCTATGTGTTGAAATAATAGTTCTATCCAAATGGATATGAAGACGAACAACTGAGGAAATGGAAATATGTTCAACAAGAACAAGGACAAAGTGTTCAAGAATACACATGAATTCTTAAAGTAGGATATCATGCTAGGTATCTCTCTGAATGAGCCTCAACAGTAGTGAAATACTTTGGAGGCCTATTTAGCAATATCCAAAGGCAATTATATTATTATAGCTATTGAATCTAAAATGTATAGATGAGGCAAGTAAGAAATATTTTTACATCAAGTTGGAATTCAAAAAGGGGTAATAGCAAAAGGGCCATGAAGAAATCAGCAAAAAGATTCCATCCACAACTGAATGAGGGAAATATCCAAGAGGAATTGCAAAGACTGTGATGGGCACACATATGATAAGTGTTATGGAGAGAAATTCCTATGGCTTGGGGTACCACAACAGACAGCTCGACTCTAGAAATCAATCCTTTCCTAAATGCAAGAGAAACCAAATATATAACACTAAAGGATCTCAATTCATACCTTATTCCGGACAGTTGATGTAGATCCTTGTTGAGCTTTCAAACTCCAGCTTGTATTGATAAATTGCTATCTCAACACTTAGCAAACAAGACACGCATGCTATATATAATTGTGTTAGACCTACTCTAGCATATATAATCAACAACATATAAGCATTTAAAAGCATCCATTGATTAAATACTCATTTAAATACACATTATTGGACAGGAAAATATATTTCTATTGATATAAAACAAAGATTACAATAGCGACAACCTCTTTCGGCACGTCTACGAATCAGAGAAACTAAGTCCCCCTCTTGGGCCTCCACTACTTCAATCCTCCATCTCTTGATAGCAAACTCACAAGAAAAAGGCAAGCTTGGGAAGAACACAAAGTGCTCCAAGGGACAAAGGGATGCAGACTCAAGTATAAGCTCCAGCAACAATGGACTATAGTTTTCTTGCTCTTCAATTCCTCTCCTTTCAATGTATCCAAAGGGTTCCTTATATAGTGCTTCAATGGGGTAATGGAAGTTCAAATTCGAGTGATCTCAAGGCATATGGAAGGCCAAGAGATAAGTGACTCGGATCCACATCAAGGAAAACTCTAAAACTATTTGGCCTTTTGCACACATCTTGATGTATGTGGGTTTGAGGGTCAAATCCGCGTATATACGTGAGAACAGGTTTAAAAGTCGTGTATAGCAAATAAGACATGTTTTTAGGGATGATCTTGGAAACATCAAAGGTACAAAAATGGTCCATGGGGTCTAAAAAGTCTGCAGAGGGACAGGGAAGTCCATAAAGGTGTGATCCATCATGTGTGGTAAAATCAGCTATAACAGATGCCCCCTAATGTGTGAGGTCAGAGGGGTCATACAATGGCCGAAATACACTATAAGTCCATCCCAGAAGTGGGGTGATGAAGAACTAGGTGGAAGAACCAGCCATCCAATAGTACAATACAATAATGAAACTTTGCACATAACTGCAAGTGGACATAGCAGTCCCGGATACATAAGAGTACAATGGCCATGAATAGGCATGATACAAAATATGACATGTGTGGTCATCGCCATGTACAATATAGATAGATCAGAATCTCCATGATGAAGATATACAAAGGATCATGATCTCCATGAATGCTGAAGATATATAATGGATCAAGATCTCCATAATGGCTGGAAACACCTGACATATACTGGAATCAAGTCACAAGAGCTGAAATCTCATAAACACTGGAACGATCAAGGAGGTAGCATATATGAAATGCCACCAATCTGGAAGGTCTTCTACATAATATGGTATGAGTACATGTCCTACTATGTGAATAGAGGTGTTGAGGCCGAACATAGTAGTCCATCATTTGATTATCGGTCATTGATGTATACTGTTAACAGACGCAAGATCACCCACTAATAATGAAAATGGGAATCAAGGTACTAGAGTGCAAAATAACAAGTGTGAATAAATGTGTTGAGGTCGAACACTTGAAAGGATCCATCGATTAGGGGACATTGATGTATTCCCAAAAACTGTCTATGGCGAGAGAACCTGCCACTGATGACTGCAAGTCTCAAGGCACTAAAAAATGACTATAGATTCCTATCCCAGAATAAATGATCTGAAGTCAATGGGATGAAATCTGCTGGAAGGAGAGCATTAAGGAATCCCCCATCATCCAACATGAGGTACTCAGCAAAGCTGTATAATGTGGAAAGACTCGATCATAAAGTGCACAAACTAGTATCAGTACTGGGAATGGACGACATGCAAAGCCAAGAGAACTGAGGAATGGTTGACTCAGGTTTCAACTTCCTTCGAACAAGAGCATAAAGGCGAATGGTGACTGAATGTAGGCAGAATAGACTCGATATACAAAACTGGGACATCTCTGCGACACAGGAGGAATCGACAGAGGCTCCATAGGGACTGGAAGCTTAACCCGTCGGTGGAGATAAACTCAGAGAAACGAGTACAGCTCCTAAAGTCAAACTACTAACCCAACCAATGGATGTGATATACAGTGCTCTGTTCAAAGGCAACACGACTCAACTGCTGCCATAGATAACATCTTTTCTTGTCCGGCTTTTTGGGTTTTTGATTTTTTTTGGACTTTTTCAAATATTTTGAAAAGCTTGAAAAAGAATAAAAGTGCTTTATAGTTACAAATCTAGGAGGAGACGAGTTTCAAGGGGAAAACAAACTAGTTCCAAGTAGTGGAACATACCTATGCTCAATGCAAGGAAACATGTGTAGGATAAAGACACTCGGGGGAAAGTCCCCTCCCAGTAAAAAATGGGGAATCAAGCTGCAAAAAAATATAAAATGGCTCTGCTTGGCTGGACATGAGACAAGATCGGGCTATATGGTTGATAATCAAAAGTCATGGAAGTCGGCATAAGGCTCAATAGGGCAAGCAAAACTCATGATAATGTAATTACAGCTTGACATATACAAGGGAGTCCCAGGGAAATGCCAGCATAAAGTTCAAGAGGAGTATGAGGCTCTAGGCTCTTAACCTTTGTTGATGAGATTGATCTATAAACTTATAATATAGTACAATGATGTTGTTGAGATGTTTACAAGAAAAATAGAATGTGATGTAGCACCTCTTGATACACGTAAAGGGATGTTCAGCAGTGCCTATTTATGGTATAGGTATGCAACTTTCTAGAGAAAAGAAACCATTATCACTTGGGCAAAGGTGGTAAGGCTTGCTTCATCAAAGAACAAAAGGCCAAAAAAGGAAGAAGCAGAATATCTATAATAGTAATGAAACAAGGGTAGATAGGAAGATTGATTAATACATGTCACAAACATGCAACCTTCATATCTAATGGATTTGTGGACTTGGAGAAACAAGTGGAGGTTATGTGCTTCCATCTTCTCCATCAATAAGCTTTTGGGGACCAAAAGCCTCCCACTAAAGAAGTGTGATCTGAAATGGATAGAACTAAAGAGCCACAACAAGAAAATGTTTTGGGCATGCCATGTATTGGAAGTGAAATTTTGGACCATGTGGAGAGGAGCTTACCCCTACACTCCACACTTTGCAAAAACTGAAGCAAGAGCATGCAAAGTGAGGGACCTACCTAACCTCCACATCAAGACCCATGCATTATGATGAAGCTCTGTGTCTACATAGAAGAAAGAAGAAGAGACCCAAAACAAAGACTATTCAAGCATACCTGATAGATGACATCACCATGTAGAGTCCACAAATCCGTAGAGTAGATGCCACATGGAATCTATAGAAGAAAAAGTAACCCTTCAAGGAAACATAAAGATCATACAACCTAAAATGCAATTACTTTTGGGGGTTCCATTGGCATCATTCAAGGGTTTGCAAGGAATATGGAGGAGGCATTTGATCAATCTAGGGGAGAGACTCTAGGCATTCCAAGAGAAGAGAAACCAATAGAGGTGGGAATAAAGAGGGAGATTGGGACATTGGTCAGAAAATTGGCATTGGAAGTTGAAAGCTTCGGAAGTTGATGGCACAAAAGCAGAAAACTAAAGACTAAGAATGAGAAGTATGTTCCTAGATCACGAGGACAAAGAGGAGGGGTATTAATGTCTGATTTGGGACTTTTTTAATCATACCTACATTGTGGCTCTACCATTGTGTTGGGAAATTTATTGACGAATTTATTATTTTTACTGATTGAAGAGGAGGGGTATTAATGTTGAACGGAATCCGAACAGAGGGATATGCCACTAAAGTGAGATAGTTTGCAACATCACATAGATAACAGATGCAAGTCAATATTGAGAATATATTTCATTACTGTAAAAAAAATATAGATCCCTTGGAGAGCAATTTACTCATCACTTGGAACAATAAATATGCTTACATTCTTCTCAACAGATCTTAGTCACTGTCTTCTGTATGCCAATGAGAAAGTTGTGCATGACCCACAGGAGATCAGTGTCTGTGGTGATAAAGGTGCCCTCCTTGGCCTCAGGTCCTTCCTTCTTGCACTAAGGATAAGCTGCTTTGAAGGAAAATCCTGGCTGTTAGATTCCCTCCTTTTCCAGAGGGGATTCAGCTGCAAAGTCTCCATCCAATGTTCCATATTTGAAGGGTATTAATCCAGGTTCTTCAATTAAAGGTGCTTCTCTTCTTTAAGTGATATAAGTTAAAGATGTGGTTAGATCTATCAATGACTCAATGGTTCTCAACCCCAAAATTTGTCTCATGCTGGAAGATTTATAATGGAGATATTAGGCTCTATCCAGGTTCAGAAAGTATCATCAAAATATGTTTGTAATAACATGAAAGCCTTCAAAGATGAGGCCACGATTTGTTTTTTAACAGAGATTGGCCAAACTGTGATCCTTTCATGAGCTATATAAGTGACAACTGGATAACAAATTTATTGGTAAGATTCCATGTTTCAAGGATTTTTATAGTTCGTTATAATGAAGTTGAAGATATGAAGAGAGTAATGGAAGAAGGTTCCTTGACTTGGGGTGGGGCTGGTTCTTCTAAGCGACTTGGTTCCCATAATTAAACCCATCTTCCATGTTTTTCTGGGTGACAGTCCCCAGTTTATCCTTTCCCTTATGGGAAGACAAGGTCATGCAGAAAATTGGTAAGGCCTTAGGTAAGTTTATTGGGTTTATAGAAGTAAGAAAGATGGTATATTCTTCTATTAAATAAGAATACGTGTAAAACAACAACAACAAGAATGCCCTTATATCAATTCTTTTGAATCTATGACTGATGGATTGAAATCCCTTTTTCACAAAGGGTACTTAGGATGCACAGATTTGGGAGAACACCTCCCTTAAAATCCCATCATAAGGACTGTAACATTGCTTCCTTACAGACTTAGAAACACACCCCCTTGTGATATCTACTATTTTTTCACCTCCTCACTACTTAGTAATGGTTGTGTGTGTGAAAATATGGTTTGTAGTCTGGTACTCCAAGCATAAATTTGCATGTCCTTTGGCCCTGACCCCTTAGTCACCTCTTTTCAAGTTTGTTTGAAAACCATAAATGAAGAACTGTAGTGCAAAGCTTGGAGAATGCATGCCCTTATGATGGTTTTGTAATTATTTGGATTTGAGTGACCAAGCTTGGGTAAACTAGAACAAACAACATTATTAAACAAATCAACAATGTGAGAGTTGAGGGAGTGATTACCATGTTTGAGGAAGTTGGCTTGGATGTTGTTCATCTCTATTCTGGTGATGACCTCATGCAAAGAAGTAAGGTATTTTGCTTAATAAATAAGTATTAAGAGTATGCCATTGTTCAAACTATTATAAATCTTGATTTACCTCAATTGTCTATTTCTTGTCAATAGAAACATTGCTCTCTGTCTTCTATCACTCATAGAGGTTCAAAGGATTTGACTAGCTGCTTTGCATTTTTGTAATACTGAATCACAGCAAAATTTCTAGCAGTTATTAAAGTACCCATGAATCATGTGATTAAATTGCCCATAAAACTATGGCATCATTCACAATATGTGCTCTCATAAATATTAATGTGTTAAATAATTTTTTATATATCTGTAGATTGTTATAGTTAGTTAAAAAATTGGGTAGCTTTGATATTGTAATTTTAATACTGAATATGCACTATAATATATTATGATTGGTATAATTTCTATCATAGTTATGGATAGTCTGACAAATTATTTGATGATAATGCGAAGAGAGGACATTGGTAATGTCCCAGTAAAGGTTTCACATGGTAAGGAAAGTACTACTTGGCTTGTGGTGAGTTGGAAGTTCAATGTCGGTACTATGAAGCATGGCATACAAAGCACAAAAAATTGCTATGGCCTTCACATTATGTTAGGACTGTAGTGGAGAGTTTGTACCTTAACTTGAACAACCAGTATTTGCATCCCTTCCATTGCGAGATTATGGTTTGAAATTTATTTTTCAAGGGGATTTCACACTGCAATCATCCAGGGAGGAGGTCGAGACTCGATGGTTATAGTGATAGTGCTTGGAACCAATAGTAACTTTCAGAATTTACAGAGTTTGTCAATGTTGTAGAGTCTTTTAGGTCTCTTCATTGCTATCAATTAAATCCTTCAAAAGTTCTCACTTTATATGATTTTTGTCCCATTGGTTGGAAAAAACTATTTCAGTTCCATGAAAGATAATTTTTGAGTTATAGGATTTTCCCTACTCCCTTTAAAAATATCCACATAGAATGGAATTCACCCTAAAGAAAATGAAAATGATATGGATGTTCAAAATGATCTACACTCCACATATTTCTTTGATCCAAAAGTAAGCAATTCTTATTTGAATGCATAGCCAGAAAGCATACCCGGCCTTTGCATTATTTCTAACCAACCTTCACTATTATCATCACCTATTAGTTCAGACAAATCTGAAGAGTGTTCTTTCTTGGGTTTCAGTCTTATGCATTTGATAGGAACATGTGATATTCTATCAAAACAATATCAAGCTTCAAGGAAGCTTACTATGAACATATCAAAGATGAAAGTTTCTTCTGGGTTTATTACTAACTTTACAATACCATCTCACTTTTCAAATGGTAAGAACCTTGGCTCAATAGCAGTTCATTACGTTCAATTTTTGTCATGATAAATCAATGTTGTTTTAATTATCACATTGTCCACTAATGAATGCAATTTCTCATGATTGTTTGCAGTGGATTATCCAGAAAGTACTGCTGAACATATTTACAGAAGATTTGTGTATTTTGTGCATTGTATCATATTCATATGGATGTTCATTTTTCTCAAGACTTAATGTTTCATTCATTACATTTTAATGGCACTAAATGGAATATTCTTGATTTCTTAGCCAAGATTGATTCATATATTTGTTGTTTAACAAATTTCTAAGATTTAAAAAGTGGCTCCACCCTAGAGGGTCTGTCTTGGCATTGTGTTTTGCCTCAAGTTTCCCATTCCCTTCTTGAATTTACTCCATTGAATTTGCATAACCTTCATGTGCCAAGCTTCTGTGATGAGTGGTGTATTCATATGGAGCGTTATAACTAGTATCATCCCAAAAAACTGATCAATGTTTTACTCCCTCGCATACTTCCCTTGCATGTGGCTTGTGCCACCTTCTACCACCAAGTGATGGCCATGAATGCGAACAAGTGGAGTGACAAGCACATCCCATTTTGTCCCCAAAATCCCATCTGGGTTTTTTCACCATGCCGTTATTGTTAAGTGAGTTATGTGATAAAGCAACAAACCTCATATTGTTAAGGATATCATGGAGGGTTGTAGTTTCTTCATGATCCCTGTGATTGCTTCAAAATATGCTGGAGGGTTGTAGTTTCTTCATGATCCCTGTGATTGCTTCAAAATATGCTGGAGGGTTGTAGTTTCTTCATGATCCCTGTGATTGCTTCAAAATATGCTGGAGGGTTGTAGTTTCTTTGTAATGTTGTTAAGTGTCATATGACTAAGATTTGATATGATGAACAAGTTATGCTTGTTGGTTGATTTCTTTATAGATAATTACACATGAGGTTATTACATCATGTACAACCCATTAGTAAGCCATGGAATCCTACAAAATTGGCTCATTGAAGGGATACAATAACAGAAAGGGCATTATTCCTTCTGCAGGAGCCAATCTTATGAAACCTTTTGGGTTTAAAAAAATGCATTGGGAATTATGTAGTTAGCATTCTATTATTAACATGTCATGGCAGGTAGCTAATAAATTCTATTAAGTAAGAATAAAAACAACATTGTCATTTTAGATAGTAAGGCAATTTCTGATATCCTTATTTACCACATACAACAAGAGATTTGATGGGCTTATTTAAATAATGAAGTGGATTCAAAGAATTCCTAAGCATAACAATAATGTACTTTAACTTCAATCTACCTAGGGCCAAACTAGGACACCTTGCAGACCTTAAAAATTATACAAGGTTAAGTCCTCTTTGCACATAATAATCTTGAAAGGATTGACTTACTTTTGAAGCATTTTTCTAATGCAATATACTACTTGTAGTTGATAACTGCTCAAAATGATTGTATAGCAAGGGGTGGAAAATGTATTCTAGGCTCTGGATACAAGCTCATTAGAGGTCCCCATGGCCAAAAACCGGATAATACAATGGAATTTTTATGACATATGCGAACAAGGATACACCTACAAACTGTAAGATTTACCAGATCCTTCCCATACAATTGTCCCCTTGTGCTAGCACCTTCAAAAGAGCTTGCAGAGTGAGTTGTATTTTGCATGGTGCAGGTGGCAGTTTGTTAATATTCAAACTAGAGTTTAGAGAAATTCTATTGAGAAAGTCACAATAACATAGCATAAAACTAGAGGAATATCACTAAAATTACCAAGACATACATTGCCATTTTTTTCAGCAGTGCTTTGAACTTGTTGAGGATGGCATCCTTGTACCTCTTGAGGAGGAAATTTGTGCTCTTATACCTGCAAAAGTAATTGAATTGCAAGAGATATATCTGGAAAAGAGAAATTAGCTTAGGAAGAGGCCACAAATAGTGGATGAGCATCTTCAGCCGATAAAGAAACAAGTGGCAGCTTATCTGCACTCACAACTTATTGCTATCAGGCTAGTATTCCAGTTGGAGATGGTTATGTGGTCACGTTACTCAGAGAACAATAACTATTGCATAACGTGGAGGACCCAAAGCAGCCTATTAATGATCCCCTATACATAGAACCTGATTGGGAACTTATATGATCTTGGTTTTTGATAATCCACCAACGAAAGAGGCTGTTGTAATAGTTAAAAACATGCATGAGGGATTCAAGACCATGTATTTTGATGGTGCACGTTCCCGATTTGGTGTAGGTGTTGGGGTAATTTTTGTTTCACCATTTATAACTCCTTTCCATATTCATTTTGCTTAAAATTTGATGCAGCTAACAATGTGATTGAATATGAGGCCTTGCTTTTGGGTTTGAAACAAGTAAAGGATCTCAATATTAAAACATTAAAAAGTCAAAGGAGATTCAAAATTTCAGACTTGATTGTGAATCAAGTACGGAACCAGTGTGAGGCAAAATATTCTCATTTGAAGCAATATTGACATGTTGTATCATGTATGGTATGAGATCAAGGCATTTGATGATTATGACGTAGTTTCTATCCCACAAAATGAAAATCATTAATCAACAAGTAGATACTATGATAGGTTCAAGTGGGATTTGAACCATGCACAACAGAGTCCTTTTCAAAGTACCATGTGGAGGTAAGGTTTCGACCATCCATTCTTGACAACTTTAGAAACTAGCATCTATTTGAAGATGATAGGAATTGAGAATTTTTTGAATAGTCTAAATGCAACTACCTCTCACTAGATTGATCAGGGATAAGAAAATAGTGACCTGGAGAAAAAAATGGTACAAATGAAAAGTAATAAAATCCCTAGATGTTTGGTACCCTTGGAAAAAATTGTTGATGATTATGTTGCTTTTAAAGTTTCAAAGGTCACTGATAAGGATGAGTAGGTCATTGAACTCAATATGGGTTCTAAGGAAAGTCCAAGACCAGTGAAGATTGCTCAAGTATGCACTCAAGAATGGAAAAATATTGAGGAGTTTATTTGTGATTATAAAGATGTTTTTGCATGGTCATATGATGAGCTAAAAACCTATAGTACTGAGGTTATCAAGCATAAAAATCCTTTGAAAGAACAAGCCAAACCTTTCAGGAAGACACAAAGGCACATGAATCCCAAGTTGGCTCCCATCATACAAAAAGAGTTGCAGAATTTGTTCAAAGTAGAAATCATCACTCCTGCTTATTACTCATAGTGGACATCCAATGTTGTACCAGTCCATAAGAATGATGAGATTAGAATTTGCAATATTTTGAAATTTGAACCTTGCATCCTTGAAAGATAACCATCTTTTGCCAAGCATGGAATATGTGTTACAGTTACAAGTGTTGGAATGATGTCCATGTTGGATGGATTCTCAGGGTACAACCAGGTGCTGGTTGATGAAAATGACCAATACAAGACAACATTCACCATCCTTGTGTAATGTATTCCCATGTCTGTGTGCCTTTTGGATTGTTAAATGTTGGGACTAGATTCCAAAGAGCCATATGCTTTCTTTGATTTCCTTAATAAAGTTATCATGGTTTACCAAAATGATTTGACAATTTATTCCAAGTGTGGGGGAGACCATTTCATGCACCTGAGGAAGATCTTTGACAGACATAGATCCTTTGGAATCTCACTTAACCCCAATAAGTCTGTTTTTGGGGTAGTCGAAGGCAAATTATTGGGGCATCTGGTGTCCAAAAGACAAGGTAAAAATAGATCCAGCAAGAGTGCAATCTGAAAAGAGATTCAGTTACCCAAAAGTAAGAAGGGCATCCAGTCCTTTGGGAGCATAAATTTCCTACTAATATCTGTGCCCAATTTCGTTGAAATCACTTATGCCATCTCAAGTATGCTAAAAAAGGGACATGAAAAGGGAGAAACCAGGGAAACAATGTAAATTCAACAACCTCTGGTTAGGCCCTTCCCAAATAAAGTGAAAAAGTAGGGAAGAACAGTTTTCATCTGACTAATCTGGATGGAGAAGAAAAACATCTTCCAGTCAATGCACAATTACTAAAGTATTACTTTTAGTAACAACCCTAAAGTGCCACAAAAAATAGAAAAGAAAAAATGAAGAGAAAAATAAAATGATGAGTTTTGTCTGTTTTGGGTATTGGTGTAGGCTAATGGCAAATTTTTAATTTTACTAGGAATTTTCTTCATTGCATTGATTTCAATTATATCTTACATTTTACTATTTTTGCAAGTCGTTTCATTCTTGATACGTTGTTCCGCATTCACATGAGCAGTCCCAAATTTGGGAGGTTGGTTTATCTTGTTTTTTTGTCATAGGCTAGATTCTTTTGTCATTCTGAAAATTGGGCATGCATGAATCTTATTGATTCATAGAGTAAAATCAAAGTTGGGACACATTTATCTTAGGTCAAATTCTGGATAAGGCCTGGGATTTTTTTGTGTGTCAGTACAAGTATATCTCTAGGGAAAGTAAGGGTATGTATTTGTACGGATTTAGGCAAGCTTATGCATCAATCACAATCCCAACATGTGTCTCCTAAGGTCAAGTTTTGTGCATCGAAGACCTTATATAGCCTTAGGGATATGATACTAACAAGAGTGATTGACTTTTCATAGAAAAACATCATTGAAGACCATTGGGATCTCAGCATCCCACAGGAGCATGTTCTCCCCTTGTGGAGCCACTGTTAACACACACTTCACCTCGATAAAGGGAGATGGAGATCATAAAAATTAAAAACAAGAAAGAATTTAAAGAAGCAAGAAAGGAGCTAGAGATGGATTTATCAAAAGGCGTTTCCTTGACTGACCTTGGTTAAGGAAAGTATGGAGTGGATATTCTTAAGAGATTCAGAATGTTGGACTGTAAGGTGATAGCCACACCTATGGAATCTAACGTGAAGCTACTATGTGAAGATTCATCATATTTGGTTGATGCCACGACGTATCGTCAGACGATTGGATCATTAATGCATTAATTGCAGTAAAGATATCATTTTGGATAGACCGGAGATAGAATTGAAGGTATTTGTTTTTTACTTTGGATTTACCTGAGAAATATGATGATGTGATCCTCATGGGGAGAGTAATTTATAATGGGATCTACACAAAATATCCGAATTTAAATTTGAACAGAAGAAGTTCAATGGTAGGCTTGAGTATCACTAAAATACTACTCAAGGACAAACTTGAATGACTAAATTATACTTGCAAGAGAACCATGTTATGAAGCCTAATACTATTAAGCTTCTTGAGTCTTATTTTGGTCTAGGTGTTCCATGTACCCTTGCTGGTTAGTGGTGATCAATGTATATGAATTTGAGGTTGTGTTTTAGGTAAAAATAGATTCTACATTGTACTTTTTTGTTGTAGCATTGATGATTTGAGCTACATTACCTTCATGCAGCTTATTTTAAGATTGATGGTTTGATATTTATCTCTTACATTGTCTCTTTCTTGCATGTGACAGGAAATGATGCTGGAATTTGAGAAAGCTAGGCCTAGGAGCTATCTCTTCACATAGATAGTTTCCTAACATTAAATGATAAATAACTAATTTGACAACACTTTCGCTAAGAAAGAATGGGATCATTTAAGTACATGAAACCATGTTGGTGTTTAGCACGATTATCTTGACATTTTTTTATGGTTTGTTTATTGCTTTTGTTTTAGCATTTTGTCAATTTTTGAAGTTTGTGTGTATTTTGATTAAATATTGTGTTAAGTCCTTTGAATGCTTCTAGTTCTCATTCAATGCTTGATTTAATCCTTTTTTGTGGCTTGAATCAAGGTTGGCTTTAGGGTTTGAGAAAAGATTATTTATTAACTTTTAGTTGCATGAATTAATTGTCTTCATTTTTCTGATTCTTTTACGCTAATTGTAAATTTTATTTGCAAATACTTATTCTTATTCAAAAAAATAAATGAGCTCTACATAGCTAAGCGAAGAAAAAAATGGTCTATGCACTAGGTTCCTATGCATTGATCGTAGGATACCTATTGTCACAAGACCAACATTCATCTAATGCAATAATCAATTGGCATAATTGCAATGCATACTCATATTAGCCTCCATGACCATAATTGGCTAGTGGAGGCCAAGATCGAGCATAATGTATGATTCTATCAGTTTATCAGTTTGTCAAGATTCAGGTCCCCACATGTCCACGAGACCATTAAGGGACGAGATAAAAAGTGGAGTCCCCACTTTCCCTGAATCTAGTCAGTGCAGTTGTGTTTCACTGACACCTTCCAGTTGTTACTTATAAATCTACATGTTCTATTGATCATGATGTGATTCATGTTATTTGACTAATGTTTTTGTTCCTCTATTTTGACAATATTCTATAAATCAGTGAAAGATTCGCCAGTTTTTACAATTTTTTATAATGAAGTTAAATATTCACCAAGATTTTACAATATCTTATAACTTAGTGAAAGATTCACCAAGATTTTACAACATTATATAATAAAACGAAAGATTCTCCAAGATTTTACAACATTATATAATAAAATGAAAGATTCACCAGGATTTTACAACATTGTATAATAAAATGAAAGATTCGCCAAAATTTTCATATATACATATTATATTATTGATAAAATTGCCAAATTTGCTTATATATATGAGAGATTCACCCATTTTTTATACATATAAATCTAGGGGGGGTTCTTAAAATCATCCCTTGTCCAAGTTAGGATTCATGAGGGTTGTTAGGATTTATAATATTCCCTTGTCCAAACTGTCTATTAGATTATATTTTCCTAACTTAGGAGTCATTTAGTTATTATTTGCTCCAATAGTACCATTGGGTCCACTTGGCCTAATGGGGCCACATGTACCAGTCACTAGAGTGCGGGGAACACCGATAAAGGATAACTAGAACTGACTGCACTTGCATGCATCAATTTAGGCACCTCCTATACCAATACATACATTTTAGGAGCCACTGGGATTGCCGGAAGGACGGAGTGAAAACAAGTGAAGTCGTGAAATGTTGAGTTTCCAAATTATGCATTCCGCAGTGCAGAAAGGAAAGTGTGGGTACAAAGTCATGGAAATCAAAAGGTTGAAGTCATGGAAAATTTGAGTTTCCAACTTCCGCATTCCACCCTGTGGAATTGGAAGTGCGGAAAGGAAAGTATGGAAAGCAAAATATTCATAAGCTCATCTTTGGAAACAATATTGAGTTTCCGACTTCCGCATTTTGTAGTATGGAAAAGGAAGCACGAAAAGGAAAGTCCAGAAAGCAGAATAGCATAAGCTTATTTTTGAAACATTGAGTTTTTGACTTCCACATCCTGTGATCCGGATGATCGACGACCAGATATAAATCCACGAAAGATCGATGGTGCGAAAAGGTTAGTGCAGAAAATGAAAGGAAGAGAAGCGTGAAAGCAACGTTTGAGATTTTGAGAACCCGCACTTTGCATCCCGCATTTTAGAAGATCAACAGTTACAAAGAATCCCAAAGGAGATCAATGGTGTAGAACAGTTGTGGTGGAAAGCTAAGTGGGGAAACACACTTTGAGAAATTTCATAGTCAAGCAATCCATAGTCTAGAAGATCAACGGTCACAAACAACCCGGGACAAAGAACAACGACTCAGGATGAATGCAGAAATAAAAAGTGTGAAAATTCACAACTCGAGATCGAACAATGGAAATTGGAGGTGAATGAAGATCAACGGCTACAAGAGATTTCGCTGATAAAAATGCAAGGAGCAAGTAGGATCAAGATCGATGACCGAAATTGATCATTGAGTTAGATCTAAGGCGGAGAACAATTCCGTTGATTCAACATGCATGGGTTAATGAACTTTTGAAATCTGCAGAATGTGGTAGGCACTCAAAGTTTGAACGATGAAGATTAAAGGAAGATTTTGATCAAAGGTTGGAAATAATTCCTCTAGGTGAACTAGAACGGATAAAGTAAAAATGGAGATTAGCGGAATTAGGTAGGCGATACATACTTCGACGGTCCAGATGAAAGCATGGCTTAAATCAACGATTGTAAACTATTTCGTTGGTTCAATATGTAGGTGAGTTAACCACCAGGATGGGAGTGAAATCGTAAAAATGATTCAAGTTTGGTTTGTTCTCCACCGTTGATTGAGGTGTTTAAGAGATCCAATGCCAATGAATTATTTCGCCAGTTAGAATAGTCAGGTGTATAACTAAGACATTGTATGTGCAATTATTGTGAAATATCGGTTATTAATTTGTGCTAACCAGATTAGAATTCCTGTTGTGTGGATCCGCAATGGTAAAGAGGTGCATCCAAAATGGTGAAGAGATGCATCCGCATGAAACATGAGGGTATTTATTGATAGAGTGTTGAAGAAATTAATTGTCTCTGTAATTGCAAATGACAGAATCTAAGAATTTCATAGAAGATTGATAAAGAACAAATAAGGATGGAAGGGTGGTGCTAGGGCAGGATACATGCATGCAAGGAGCTCTTAGCCTCCTTCCAGTAATGGTTGGAGAATCAGGGTATGGGTGTATCCTTGTCTATAGGTGTAGCTAGAAACCAGGATGTGGGTGCATCATTCAGTAGTGGCTAAGAAACTTGGGGATTGTGGTATCCAACATGTTGGTGCTTGCAAAGAACTATTGTAAATTGTAAAAACAAAGTTTTGTATATAATAGAAACGTATTGGTGGTTTACCTTATTGGGTTCCATGATAAATCATTCTGTCTAAATTTGTTTTTGCATTTGCTAAAATAAAAATAAATTGTGTGTAAATTTCTGTCATCGATTCACCCCCCCCCCTCTAAGTGACTAGACCCAATCCTTCAATTGGTATCAGAGCGGGATCCTTCACCACATTTTAACCATTGGAATGAATATCCTATTAAAATCACTATGGATCAACAAATGAAGATGTCAATAAGAATCCCCATATTTGATGGTGAAGACCATGTTTTTTGGAAGATTAGAATGAAAAACTATCTGATGTCCATTGGTTTGGAAGTTTGGGAATTAGTTGAAGAAGGATATAAATTTCCATAAGTCACTCCCACATAACCAGAAGAAAGGAAGAAACTTTGGGAACATGGAAAGGCCTTAAATACATTACAAATTGGAATAAGTAAGAAGGTTCTTGCAAAAATATTGACCTATGAAAGTGCAAAAGAATTCTAGGACAAATTGGAAACCATATATTCAGGAGACTCCAAAGTAAATATGAAAAAACTTCAATCTCTCAAAGTACAATATGAAATTCTAAAAATGAAGGATGAAGAAAATATTTTAGAGTACTTTGAGAGAGTTGAGAATCTTGTTAATGCAATCCTAGGTTTGGGAGTAGAAGTACCAGACTATGAGTTAGTTGAAAAGATACTAAGAACACTTCCTATGGCATATAATCCCAAAGTATCCACTCTTGAATACCGAGAGAAGCTAGAAGATATTACCATGGATGAATTGTATGGAATCCTCACAGCCTATGAATTAAGACTAGGTATTGATAATCTCCCAAAAGGAGAAGCAACTTTCAAAGTGATCAAGAAAACAAAAAATCAGAAGCAAAAACCTTAGACTAACCATAATGAAGAATCTGATGAGGAAGAAGCCAATTTTATCAAAAAAATTTAGAAAGGATCGTGGAAGTACAAAGGCAAGATGCCCTTCAAATGTTTTAATTATGGAAAAATTGGACACTTTTAATCCAAATGTCCTTATTCCAAGGAAGACTCTGAAGATGAAAATGGAAAAAACAAACAATACAAGAAAAAGGAAAAATTCCACTATAAGAAAAATTACAAAGGAAAAAATAATTTTTATTCAAAATAAGAAGACAACGGTTCATCTGAAGTTAGCGACGGTGATGATGAAGTCCTTTTTCTAGGTATTGAAGAATCTAATGAGATAGAAGAAATTGAGCATAAGGAAGATTCATAAGATGAAGCAGAGGTTAATAGGGAAGAAGAACTACTCGGTGCTTTGGATGGATTAAGAAAATACAAAAACAAATATAGACAACTAAAAAAATTTGTAGTTGAACTATAGGAAGAGCATGAACAGAGAGAAAAAGAGATGAAGAAAATCATGAGCAATCTGAACACCAAATTGAAGATGCAAAATAAGATAGAAGAAAGGCTGGAGAAATCTCTTAAAGAAAAACAACTGATCTGTGAAAAAATGGAGGTAGAATTAGTTCACTTAAGAAAAGAGCTTGCTGCAAAATTTATTCAAACTAGATATGAAAATAGATCTAAAATTTTAGATGAGATTATAGCCACACAAAGATATAAAAGTAACAAAAAACAAACATATGACAGGAGATAAGTACAAGTTTTTAAACGTAAGAAAAACAAAAGGGTAGAGTTACATTCGGTGACAGCGCTTTTGGTAATATTATTGGGAAAGGCACCGTGAATGTGGGAAAAGACAAAGCCAAAATGTGTTACTTGTAGAAAATATGAAACCTAGTCTATTAAGTGTCAGCCAAATCTGTGATCAGGGGCACATTTTCATTTTTTATTCTAAAAAATGTGAGATAAGAAGGAAGAACTCAAGCAAATTGGTTGGTGTTTCTTCTAGAACTCCCGAAAATGTATACATACTAAATACAAGACAGTTTGAGAAATGTCATATGAATTTAGTGGATGAAATTTGGCTACGGAATAGAAGGTTGGGGAACATTAACTTTGATAATCTAGTGAAAGTTAGAAATATTGAGGCAGTAAGAAACTTACCAAAGATCACAAAACCTTCAAATTCTATATGTAGACATAGTCAATTAGGGAAGAAAACTAGAATAAGGTTCAAAACAAAAGAGTACTCAACCTCAAAACCTTTAGAGCCAGTTCACACTAACCTCTGTGGACCTACAAGGACCAAAAGTTTGAAAGGAGAATCCTACTTTATGATGTTTATTGATGATTTTACTATAATGTCCTGGGTATTTTTTCTCAAGGAAAAATTAGAAGATTTTAACAAGTTCAAATCCTTTAAAATACTTGTTGAAAATGAAACAGAGGAAAAACTCAAATGTATTAGATCAGACAATGGTGGTGAGTTCACCTCTAAGAGTTTGATCTCTTCTGTGAAACCCATGGAATTAAGAGATGATTCTCTGCTGCTAGAACACCTCAACAAAATGGGATTGCTGAGAGGAGAAATAGAACCATTCAGGAGGCTGCAAGGACTATGCTCAATGAAGAAAAAATGTCTAATGGATATTGGAGGGAAGATGTAAACACAATAGTACACATATTAAATAGAGTTCAACTTAGGATTAATAGTACTACAACTCCTTATGATCTATGGTTTGGGAGAACTCCTTCGGTAAAGTACTTCAAGGTATTTGGAAGTAAGTGTTACATCAAAAGGATTGATGAGAATCTCGAAAAATTTGATGCTAGATCTTATGAAGGTATATTTCTTGGATATGCTTCTACCAAAAAGGCATACAAATGCTACAATATTAGATTACATAAGATTTTTGAGAGTGCAAAAGTTAAGGTGGATTATTTTAAAACAAAGAAAACCAAACATCAAGAGACCATACCTGAAAATGAAGATGAATGTTATGATGAGTTAGTTGATACAAAAACATATATAGAAGAAAAGGATGATACAAAAGAAGATGAAATAAATACCAGAAAAGAAGATGAAGATACTTGAGAAGAAGAGATAATAGAACAATCCCCAAGAAGAGACACAAAGACACCCTCAAGAATAACCCAAAAGAATCATCTTGAAGACCTAATTATTGGAGACAAAAGTACAGGAGTAAAAACAAGAATACAATTGTTGTATCAAACAGAAATAAGACTTTTATCATGTATTAAGCCCAGATCAATCAAATAAGCATGCAATGATGAAAGTTGGGTCAAAGCTATGAACAAAGAATTATACCAAATAGAAAATAATACAACTTGGGAACTAGTTCAAAAACCATAGGACAAGAATGTCATTGGAACTAAATGGGTGTTCAAAAACAAAGTAAATGAAAATGGATAAGTAATTAGGAACAAAGCCAGATTGGTATGTAAAGGGTATGCTCAGGTTGAAGGAGTATATTTTGAAGAAACTTTTGTACTTGTGGCCAGATTGGAGGCAATTAGGTTGTTCTTAGCTTTGTCCAGCTACAGAAAATTGAAAGTATACCAGATGGATATCAAATCAGAGTTTCTCAATAGAAACTTAGAAGAGGAAGTCTACATAGATAAACCAAAAGGGTTTCAATTAAATGATAAAGGTAATTATGTTTGTAAACTAAATAAAGCTCTCTATGGGCTAAAACAAGCACCCAGAGCATGCTATGCAAGGCTAGATTCTTACTTACAAGTACAAGGCTTCAAAAGAGGATCAATAGACAATAATATTTATTATAAAATTATTGGTGATAGCATGATTATTGTGGAAGTATATGTTGATGATATCATATTTGGGAGTGATGATGAAAAAATGAGTAATGATTTTTCTAGTAAGATGCATTAAGAATTTGAAATGTCTTTGCTTGGTGAACTGAATTTCTTTCTAGGATTTCAAATAGTTCAGTCCAAAAAAGTAATCTCTATTCATCAGTCCAAATAGGTGAAAGATATGCTTAAAAAATTCCATTTTGAAGACTGTAAACCTGTTTGTAGGATTCAAACTAAGCAAGGAATATGAGTCCAAGACTGTAGATCCAAAATACTACCGATCAATGATTTGGAGTTTTCTCTATGTAACAACTTCCAGACCTGATGTCAAGCATGTTGTTGGAGTAGTAGCTAGATTCCAAGTTGGACCAAAAGAGAGCCATGTTCACACTATGAAAAGAATTTTTAGGTACTTAAAAGGAACCACAGATCTTGGATTGTGGTATCCTAGAAAGAATTCATTCACTTTAAAATCCAATTCATATGCAGATTGGGTAGGTTGTGTAGATGACAGAAAAAGTACAAGTGCAGGAACATTCTTCTTGGGAGAATCATTGGTATCTTGGACAAGCAAGAAACAAACCTCAATATCTATGTCTACTACTGAAGCAGAGTATATTTTAGTAGCAGAATGTTGCATACAAGTGTAATGGATGAAACAAACTTTACAAGACATCAAAGTAGTGTTTGAAGAACCCAAGGTTATCTACTGTGATAATACAAGTTCCATAAGTATCTCCAAGAATCCTATCCAACACTCCCAAGCAAAACACATTCCAATAAAATACCACTATCTGAGGGATCAGGCTGAGAAGAAGAACATTAAATTGGAATATGTCCCAAGTCAAGAACAGATTGCAGACATCTTTACTAAACCCTTAAGTAGAGATGTATTTGAATATCTCAGACAAATATTAGGAGTAGTTTCTCTTCCAATCTAATCTTTCAAAATAATGTATCAATTGGCATTAGTTCAGGGGGAGATAGCGATCAAAGTTAAGGGGAGTCACTTAACCCTTTTCCCTTGATGTCAAAGGGGGAGAAATGAAAATAATATTTCCATCAAAGCCAAAGGGGGAGATTGTTGGAAACATGGAAATATAGGTTGGAATTGATTGCAATTAAGGAAGCCTACAGACCACTAGTGAAGGATGCCCAGATGTTGAAGATGAAGGAGCACGTATCTTGAAGTCAGAGGAGAGACGCAAAGAGCTCAGGATGAACTACATCAGTTCCATCAGGCAGGAGACACAAGGATCATTGGATAAACGATTTAGATTGAAGCCATAGGAAAATTTACAGCTATAGATAATATTCCGAAAAGAAATCGGGAAGATCCACAAATTCATTGTGAGATCCACAATAGATCCATAGAATATCTAAGGACGAGACGAGATCCGATGGTTAGAAAGCTTCCCATATGAGATCGAACGGTTGGGGACAAGATTCGCAAAGGAAAAAAAGACGAGGTGAAGTTCTGCAGTTAATTAAGATCGAATAGCTGAGAATCGTTCTGCAAATAGATCCATGATTCATAAAATAATTGCAAGTGTGGAAGTGTGGAGTGAAAACAGATGAAGTCATCAAAAGTTGAGTTTCTGAATTCTGCATTCCATAGTGCATAAAGGCAAGTGCGGTTGCGGAACCAACCAAATCAATTGAAGGTCGAAGTCATGGAAAAATTGAGTTTTCGACTTCTGCATTCCACCCTGCGGAAAGGGAAGTGCAGAAAGGAAAGTCCAAAAAGCGGAAGAAGCATAAGCTCGTCTTTGGAAAAAATTGAATTTCCAACTTCACCATTCCGCAGTACGGAAAAGGAAGTGCGTAAAGGAAAGTTTGGAAAGTGGAAGAGAATAAGCTCATTTTTGAAACTTTGAGTTTCTGACTTCTACATCCCGCGATCCAGATGATCAATGGTCAGAAAGACGTCCACGAAATATCAATGGTGTGGAAAGGTTAGTGCAGAAAATGAAGGGCGGAGACGTGTGAAAGAAACATTTGATATTTTGAGAACCTGCTCTCCGCATCCTGCATTCCGGAAGATCAACGGTCACAAACAAACCTGAAGGAGTTCAATGGTGCGGAACAGTTGAGACGGGAAGCTATGTGTGGAAAGACACTTTGAGACATGGCATAGTTAGGAAATCCGCAGTCTAGAAGATCAATAGTTACAAACAACCTAGGAAAAATATCAATGGATCATGATGAATGCAGAAATAAAAAGTGCAAAAAGTCACAACTCGAGATCAGACAGTTGAAATTAGAGGTGAATTAAGATCAACGGCTATATGATATTTCGCTAATAAAAAAACAAGGAGCAAGTAGGATCAAGATCAACGGCCATAATTGATCTTGATTTAGATCTATGGCGGAGAACACTTCTGTTAATTCAAGACGTGTGGGTTAATGAACATTTGAAATCTGCGAAATGTGGTAGGTGCTTAATGTTTGAATGACGAAGATTAAAGGAGGATTTTGATCAAAGGCTAGAAATAATTCTGCTATGTGAATTAGCATGAAGAAAGTCAAAATGGAGATTAGCGGAAATAAGTAGGGGTCACATACTTCGATGGTCCATATGAAAGCGCAGCTTAGATGAATGACTGTAAGATATTTCGTTGGTTTAATATGTAGGTGAGTTAACCATCGAGATGGGAGTGAAATCATAAAAATGATTTAAGTTTGGTTTGTTCTCCACCATTGATTGAGGTGTTTAAGAGATCCAACGCCTAAGAATGAATTCAACCGTTAGAATAGTCAAGTGTATAACCAAGATATTGTATGCGAAATTGCTGTGAAATCCAGGTTATTAATTTGTGCTAACCATATAAGAATTCTTGTTGTGCAGATCCGCAATAGTGAAGAGGTGCGTCCACAACTATGAAGAGGTGCGTCCACAACTATGAAGAGGTGCATCCAAAATGGTGAAAAGAGGTTTCCGTAGGAAACACGAGGGTATTTATTTATAGAGTGTTGAATAAATTAATTATCTCTATAATTGTGAATGACAAAGTCCAAGAAGTTCAAAGAATTTTGATAAAAACCAAATAAGGTTGGAAGGGTGGTGCTAGGAAGGCTACATGCATGCAAGGAGGTATTAGCCTCCTTCCAGTAGTGGTTGTACAATCAGAGTATTGGTGTATCCTTATTTGTAGGTGCAGGCAAAAACCAGGGTGTGGGTGCATCCTTCAGTAGTTCCTGAGAAACTTGGGGATTGTGGTCTCCAACAAGTTGGTGCTCGCAAAGAACTATTGTCTATTGCAAAAAAATTTTTTTGTAGATAATAGAAATGTATTGGTGGTTTACCTTATTGGGTTCCACGATAAATCATTGTGTCTAAATTTGCTTTTACATTTACTAAAATAAAAAGAAATTGTGTGTAAATTTCTTTCACTGATTCNCCCCCCCCCCCCCCTCAGTGACTAGTGACTAGACATGATCCTTCATTTTACATGTTTAGAAAATGTGTGCCTTCTGCAAACAAGCTACAAGCATCAAGGGTTGTGTGTGTTATGGTTTTTACTATACACTCTTGCATATCCTTATATCAATTTCAAAAGTATTCCACCATAAAGATATATAATGTGCTGATCATGACCACCACTTCTCTCAAGTTAAGAGAGATTATTGTTTGCTTTACCACTTTTATTATGGATTCATTATTATTGTCATTATTTATTAAAACACCCTTCAAGTTCATCATAGGATGATCCTGAATAGAAGGCCACACAAGTATTTTCATCAATAAATCCAAAAGTAGTAGAATATTTATAGGCCACGTATCATTAAAACTTAGGAAATTGATTGACATTTCACTTAATAAAATTTCCAAGATGACTATGCACTCCCTTCATATTTGGCATTTACAGTTGCAGTAGAACATGCTCTAAACCAAAAACATAATTAATTAGCTAACTTACTCATCACAAATACTTGTGTGCTACTAATACTAAGTCAACCTACTTAGAGATAAAATGTAAAAGTAATATTATTTTATTATAGAGTTGTATTTTTAATAGTATAACATTTTTTTTGTAGCTAAACACTTTTTTGAACTAATACTACACATTAGTGTACAAAATTTTAGTGGTAAAGTAGTCCTTTAAACTAGAAGAATCACAAAATTTCAAGCCTAAATGCCATGTATGTATTGAACCAATACACAACAAAAATTTCAAGTCTAAATACCATGTAGATAGTAACCCAATACAAAACAAAATTGCAAGCCTAAGTCTAAATATCATGTAGATAGTGAGCCAATACACAACAACACTACTTGGTCACCAAAATGCTACAAAAATAAAGGGATAGGTACCTCAAAAAGAATAATGCCTATAAGAGAAAAATGTAATATAATTTTAAGGAAAAACTAACTTTGAAGTTTCCCTCGTTCACCTCCCCTTTAGAGGATAAATACAAATGGTTTAATGTATATCACATTCAATACACATTTAGTGATAGGATAATGTGGGGATGCCACGTCGTTCATATGATTGGATAAATAAATGGATACTTATATTGTATTAATAATTTAAGGGTGAAAATTACAAGTATCATGATATACAAATTGGTCTTTTCAAAATTTTGAACTCCTTAACCCTAAAATTTTCAGTGGACTTGATGATTGTGGAATTCTTTGATTAATAAGCACTTCCTGAGGATACCCAGAGTTTGCCTCAGAATAAGAAGTTTTTAATGACATTGAATATTTTGACACTCAACTTCTCATTTATGGGACAAAATAGATCAGAGGGTTTATTGTTTGATCTTGGGGTAAGTTCAAATCAGGCCCTATCTCAGGAATCAATCTGCAAATTTTAGAATTCTGAGAATTGTTATTGATCTTATTTACATAAATCTAATCTCTACTCACAGAAGTAGCATTGATGCTCCTACTGGCATTTGATTGAGTTTAAAATGGTATGGATATGCTTATGTTTGATGGGATGGAACCTAAATGAGGTTTAGGTCTAGGAGATTCTTCCTTGGGGTTGAATTCCAACATTTCTATTGACATTTTGAGACATATTTTTACCAAATTGATATAATTTTTATCATCTTTATATTTTATAGAAGTAGTTAGTTTCCTCTGATTCAAGGGAGAGGGAAGACAATGCCAACGATCAAGGGTTGACTCTTCCAAATTATAGTTCAATGAATCCCCCTCTAAAAATGTGTGTAATGTTTCCAATGTTGAGATGACAATAATGCTAAATTGTTTGCATCTTTTTTATCCCTTGACACATTTTGAGACCTATTTGACCCATCATACAAAAGCAATGCCACTATTTCTTGTATCCAAGATGGTCGCACTCCTTGTGATGTTATACTGGTGTCAACTATTACAAATACGAAGGATGGCACTTGTGTTTTAATTCTAGGTTGAATACAAGAACAAGGCATAGCCTTCATGCCCATTTTCTTCATGGGCATCCTCAATCTATCTTAATATAACATAACTTTTAAACAATTAAATTTATACCTATTTTTTTCGTGTTACTACGTATAAATAAATTGGTAAGAATCAATTTAACAATATATTTACCAACAAAAGACTATATAAAAAATCAAATATATGTTATAACGTGAAGCAAATTGTAATGTTGTAGTTCTGTAGTGACCAATAATTCTTTATATTTTAATTTCTAACTACATATATCTTTATGTTGTGAGGTTGAGCGTAGATTTTTTTTGAAATAGGTGTCTACTCCTGAGATCTCTCAATCTAGTTGTATAATTTATTCACCAAGACATCATCTCCAACACAAACAACACATAATATTTTGGTGAATTGTTAAGTGCAGCTAGTTGAATAGATTTTGCATCATCCAAGAGATCAATTCAATTGCCAACATTATGGAAGCATATCTAATTAGCATTGTCACAACCATGGCTAAATTATGTAAGTCACTAAATACCATCGGAATAGAAAATTCCAAGAGACATTTTCATAATGATGCAAAACTTTATTTTGGTTATGATGCAAAACTTTGTAAATGCACATCATCCTTAATTTATTTGCGTAGATAGCCTCATAACATTAGAAGATGCATCAAGCAAGAGATTGTAGCAATTATGTAAGATATTTTCCAAAAAGTAAAATAAGATACATTATATTTCGCCAAATATTCCAAGTGGTAAGATCATCATAAAATTAGTTTATAATTATACAAATATTCTTCAAAGGATCATTCCTCTATGTGTTCCTCTCTGTCAGTTGAGACAAATACAATCTCAAATGAAAACCCTTTCTTCATGAGCTCATTGTAATTATCCAAAACCAGTGGAGTGAAATTTCTACAAGGACCACACCAGTGGGATGGAAAATAAAAGGCCACTGTTTTCCCAACAATATCAACTACTAGGACCTATTTACAGAACCCAATTGACAATAATAAAAAATTGAAACAAAATTTATGCAAATAGTATGTTTTGTGCTTAAATATAATGAACTATTGTTATTCCCAAATAGACTAGCGCAAATGATAGCCTACATGAGCATTGTATCAAATGGACCTCAAAAATATACATCTCCCCTCCACCTATTACAAACTTACTAAACATATAATATTAACCATAAAGTAGATACTAAGGTTGCAAGATAGAAAACAACTATCGTGACAAATATTGAGAGTTAGAATTATATTTTGTGTAGTTTTGAAAAACCACCACGTTTGGATTTGACCCTAAAAATGATTATAGATTAAAACTTTACACATTCTGGCGAAAAGAAACAAACCTCGACATCTCCAACACCAGATACCTGTTAGGATTTATAATCCTCCCTTGTCCAAGTAGTCTATTAGATAATATTTTCCTAACTTAGGTGTCATTTAGTTATTATTCGGTCCACTAGTACCATTGGGTCCACTTGGGCTAATGGGGCCACATGTACCAGTCACTAGAGTGTAGGGAACACCGATAGAGGCTAAATGGAATTGAATGCACTTGCATGCATCAGTTTAGGTGTCTCCTAGAATAATCCCTACTTTTTAGGAGTCATTGGAAGTGTCTACACCAACCTCCTTCAGTTGTTGGCAGTTGGTAACTAGTTAAGCTTAGTTATGCTTCAATTACATTTAGTTAGATATCCTCCAGTTCAATAAATGCCAGTTATGCATGGCTGCATGTGGGAAGGCGCTATTTCTCACCTACCACTATAGTTAGACTGGTTTGATTGATTGTAACTGATTGAGAGACTAGATTAGACATGTGGAGTTAGCTAGTTGAACTCCGATAGTGAATTAGACACTTCTAGTTAGACATGCAGACAGATTGAGCTGGTAGATTCAAATTCATCTCTCATGATTCAAATTCTCCTTTATTTATTACCATTGTATACTGCTAGGAAGTAATGAAGTTTATACAGTAATTATACTAAGAAATAATTGTGTGTTTCCTATGAGATTTGTTTTGTTCATTGTGTATTATTCATTCCTTTTCACTGCATAATAATTAAGAATTCAATTCCACTTATTTTCTGAAGATCTAATGGCACAATAATTCTAATATGGTATCAAATCCTCCTCAGGAAAGATTCAAGTTTGTCTACTCTCCATTGTACACCAGAAGTAGCTGGGTTTCCACAGAATTCCCGCAAAGAGTGACTTGCTTCATTTGAATTCATTCAGAGTGGCGGTGCGGGCATGACGAACCTTGAAAAAGTGTACATGTCAAGAGGGAAGGCTTGATTCTTACATATTGCAAATTTTTTTTGGTTTTGCAGTGATATCTTGTATGTACAACTTCATATGGATTCGAGATTTTTAGTTCCTCTTCTTACTCCATTCACAAGATATTCAGAATGGAAATTGAAGATGATTTCATCTCTAAAGGGAAAAGGTCTCTATGAGGTATCTATTGGGCTTGGTAAAGAGTCTAATGAAGATCAGAATGACTGGCTAAATGACGGTGATAGAGCTTTTGGAACAATATGTCTGGAATTTTCTCCAAGCTTTTGTTACCTTATTGATTATGTTGAATACCCAAGGGATCTCTGGACATAATTGGATAGAACCTTTGGAAAGAACAATGAGGGCCATTATATAAATTTGGAGAGCACACCCAACACCACAAGAGCTATTTATTAAAAATTATTTTCATCTACTCTCTCTGATGAAGTTGTTCAAGATGAAGAAGAAGCAAAATCTTCCACACAATTAATTCGAATTGAAGAAAGTCTCCTTGGAGTGAATCCTTCTCCTGCTGCTTCAAAAGTTTATGAGATATATGATATCTGATATTATCATATGGATGATTCAGAATAAGACATTCGAACCTTTTTTATTGAAGAAAAACTCTCCTTCCATTATATGCAAACATTCTCCAGTGATTCTTTTTTAAATTATGTGCAAAGTTTTCCAGTGATTGCTTTAGAAAATAAAGAGGAATTCAATTTTTCTCTCTCTAATGTTGTTGTTGGTGTGCATATAAGTAATCCTTTGGATATCTTGGAAATAATATCATATTTTAGGAGTGATTCATTCACTCTCATTGATCTAGATCTTCCAGCAAATCCATTCATGATTGCATGCACCAATACTCAAAAATTTTGAAGAAGGAGAAAATTGTGCATCTACCATCTCGGTGGAGCATACTTTTGGATATGATATGAAATTATTTGGATCTGATATGATATTGTTTGGATATGATATTATATTATTTGGTTCAAGTTTTAACCTTAAAGAGTCTTAGATTTTTATCATTCAATCTAGCATTATGATCTTAGGATCTTATCTGAGAGAATAACATGCACAACAATAAAACACAAGAGACAATGAACACAAATATTTTCCTTGAGGAAACCATAAAGGAGAAAACACCACAACTTCCTCAGAGATAGAATCAGCACCAAAAGCAAAACCCGAAAACATAAAAATGATCTCCCAACAGCAGTAGTATCTCTCTTGTCCCAGCAACTTCTCTCTCACTCATGCACCTTAATGAGTGAGTGTGTGTGTGTGATAAATAGAGAGGATCACTCTCTATTTATAATATTTCATTCACTTAATGTCCACTCCAACATGTCAACTATTATACACCTGAGTGGCACCTCTTCGTCCGAGTGCCGACATCCCTCATGTTGGCACACAAAAGGACACCTATGGATAGAGGTTTGCCCAAAACACTATAGCTTGGTTTATCATGAAATACATTCTCTCACCATCCACCTAGTTACTTTGTCATTTAACCATGTTGAGATGTATTCGCGACTTTCCTTTTATACAACTCCCACATCATTCGCGAGTCTTGGTTGTTACAAGTCGTGCATCCTTTTATTCGCGGGTTGCTCTTATGCTAAGCCACAAATCATTCGCGGGTTGCTCTACTGTATACCCGCGCATATGTCTCAAACATTAAAACATAAAAACTTTCGTTGATTGGAGATTAGTTAAGTCATTTAACTTAATTTCCTCAACTGCCACAACTTCCCCAACCTTCGAGAACTGCCTTATTTCATCCATATAAATACAGGCCTTGGGGAGGGTGTGGGTTACTTACACTTGGAGAGCAAAGTTATGCTGGTGGAGTTTATACAGAATTCTTTGGAGAAGTTGAACTCAGAATCCTTTGGTTGCAGAGGAGTCCTTGTCTCAGACGCTGGGTTGTAACCTTAACTCTTTCCATTATTGATAATAAAGAGATTACTTCTTCCATATGTGTTTCATGTCTTGTGATTAGATGAATGTTTATATTTCAGTATGATATATGTTTTATCTAATCTTCTTATATGTACATGAATCATCTTGTATCTGGAAGTGTGTTTCTTGACAGGTGAAAGAGGAGCAATCCTGAAGATTCTGGAAGTGGAACAGAGAGGAAGAGAATAGCAAGGATCGAACTTCGTTTAACAAGTAAGTCCTTCTAACCCTCCTATTTCCTATTCTATACTTTAAGATTCAATTGTATGCAAGTATTTGAGTATGTTGGTAACCCCGACCTTCGGTTATTAGGTGTATTATTCCGTACAACAGAACTGGCAACTCCGCTGGGGAAGCCCTAGACTGCTGTAGGTTTTTCTGTCCCTGACCAGTCTTTGCTTGGAAGTCAGTGTGTGATTTTATATCCTGGTTTTCACTTGACTCAGCTCTTGAAAGTCCTTTTATTTTTTCTTTGTTTTTGAGAAAAATTTCACACGCATTTGTGGGTTGTCTTTATAGACAGTCGCGAATACTACTGTGAATTCGCGGGTTGTCTTTCTAGACAGTCGCAAATCATTCGAGAGTTGCGCAAGTGACAGTCGCGAATACTTTTGGAAGTTGAGATTTTGAAGTAAAGTTTGCTTGTTCTTTTTCTTGTTATGATCTCTGTTTCCTGAGTGGATTTTCCTTATGAGTGCTGGGCAGTTTGTTTGAATACCCTGGGTGATCATACTTATAGCTTTTTCGAAAGCCCTTGAGTCTTTTTTACTTGGTTTATTTACTGTTTGCTTTCTGAAGTTTTTGGCCTATTTGGGTACTAGGTTAAAGTGTCGTGGTCCAGATCAGTGATCAGGGTCTTGGACTCTGTTTTTCCAGTCTGTCATTTGATAGTGGCTGGTTATCACTTGTCCTTTTTTAATTCTGCAGTGATTCTTTGTCATTTTTTGCACCCAATCTAGGTTTTTCTAGCCTTCCTTTATTGGTTGTCTACTGCTTCAGTTTACCTGTTTGCTTCAGTTTGTTGCTTCTTTACAATTTATAAGTTCCAAGTTTACTCAAGTAGAGTGCATTGTAGATGCATAGTAGTTTTTTGAGCATTTTTAAACGTGAAAAGAAAACATAGTTAATCTTTTGCATTGTGATTTTTGCATAAGTAGTGTTTGTTTCATTTTAAAAATATTATCTCAAAAAATACAAAAATATAGGCTTAGTTTCTCTTATCATTGCTTTCAGTTCATCAATACATATTTAAAAAATGAAAAGAAGTTTATTTTATAGTAGTAGTTTGCTTTGAATGCACCTTTACTTTCATTTATTTCTTGTTTGAGTCAAAACACCATACAGTATATCACTTCCATTTCCTCTTGAGTAAGAAACAACCCTCTAAAATAAACGCATAAATTAAAATTTACTAGTAAGTTTTATTTTTAGGGGCCTTTCACCTACTAGCTTAGGCTAGACTTGTGGGCTAGGGAGTGTAAACTTCCCACAAGTTATAAACTCAGACGTAGTGGAATTTTCGTTACGTAAATCCTTGATTCTATCACTGTATCTGGGAATCTCCTCTCAAACGATACTTAAGCACTAGGCCGTGTGGAGGCTTGGATAGAGGAGATAACCCTCCGAATCCTTGTCAAAATGTAACCCAGGAATTTTGCGCATCTGGGGATTCTATCCTAGACATAGTTTCGGGCTCAGCTACCCTGCCCATGCGTACGATTTTGGCTGACGATTGTCCCCCCAGACTGTTGGTATTGTCAAGGTAGCCTTTAGTCTCTTGTCTTTTAGGGTTCATACCTAGGTAAACTGGAAGGTTATTTCTGGTTCACCTTGAACGGTTTTGGAAGTTAACCCTTGTGGAAAGTGTAGGAGGGTGGTGGGTGATTCCTCTGCTTGTGCCTAAGAACCACCTCAAGGACGCCAAGTAATCGTTCATCAGCTTTCTTCGGGAAAGTATATCTTTTACCCTGGTTTGATTGCTTGAGACTCTAGGAATTTTTTAGTGTATGCTCTGTGGATTTGCTTGTGTTTAGTTGGCCTTAGGGTGTGATTAGTCAAATTTTTAATTCTGGAGGACCAACCTTTTAGGAGGTCAAGAAGGTTGAGAAACCTTCCTCCTCTCACCACATTGGAGCCTCCACCTTTACCTCAAAGGTGGAGATTAGACACAGAAGTTTCATTTGAACCTGTAGGAATAAGTGAGGTTCTTGGTGAACCAGAACTCATTGCTAACCGCTTTAATATAGATACAGTCGAGATAGAAGAATTGCAGACTGACGAGTTTGCAAGAAATTTTAACTCCCCCTTGACTGATTTGAACGATCATGTGATCGTGAAGGTTAGACCCTTCGATTCATCAGTACTAGGTGTCCCTGTGGGTAGGACAATGTCTTCGGTGGAAGAAAGTCCTTTTTTTTTCACCTCAACCATTCCGGTTGAAGGGGTACTACCTTCCCCAGTTAGTGCCCCTAGATCTAGTTTGCCTTCTACACCTTTAACTCCGGCTAGCCGGGTGGTTCAACCACCGGTTCACCCTAACATAGGAGATACTTCTGGTGACATGGCTACTGGGATCCCCAGTATACCAACCATTCCTTCTTCCTTCCCTTACACTACCCAGAGCAGTCCGGTTGGATCCTCGGCATTTGTTCAAGGATACCCTTGGAATGGGGGGCAGATTCCCCCATCCAATCCATACGTAGGTCCATCTCCTTCATATGTAGGAGTGCAGTTAGGGAGCAACATCTCTTATGGGCAAAGCTTCCAAACCCTTATTTCAGTCCCATACATGAGCTCTCCCTTTTCGTTGTTTAGCGGAGGGATACCTGCTCTAGTCTTTCAGACCCCTGCTTCTATGGGGACGGCCCGAACCACTTACACTGCACCTCCCACCCAAAATCCTATGGCCTACAAATGGAATCCATTTCAAAGCAACCTTCCCACTTCACAACCGGTGTCTGGGGGCAACCCCAATTTTACCCATGGGCATTCGGGGGCAGGACCCTCTAATCCCCAAGTTGGCCCATCTACTGCATCGGTTAGGCCCAAACTTCCTTTCCTGGCAACTTTAAACTTGCCAGACTTATCAAAGTTGATGAATGACCCGGTGAGGCATGACCCCTTGTGGCCACCTGTTCCCACCAAGTTGCCCTCGGATATCCCTAAGTTCGAAGGTAAAACCGGTGAAGATCCTGGGGCACATGCCACCACTTTTCACTTATGGTGTTCTTCCAATTCATTGAATGAGGACTCAATTAGATTGAGGCTATTCCAGAGGACCTTGACGAGTACGGCGGCCAAGTGGTATATTGAATTGCCTTCAGCTGCCTTTAGTAGTTTCTGGGATTTGGCTAGTGCTTTCCTTAGCCACTTTCAACTTCCGATTCGATACAATTTCGGAATGAACTTGTTGTCTACTTTTAGACAAAACAAGGCTACCCACATCTCGGATCATATCCAAGAGTGGAGGAGGTGAAAGAACCTTATCAAAGCCACCATTCCTCCTGAGTTTCTATTAGAATGGTTCCTTAAATCATTGTTGCCATACATATCTAAGGATGTTTCCACATTAGGAGTAACGAGTGAAGAAGAAGCCATACTCAAGGCCCAGTAGTTAGAATTGATTTACTCACAGTCTGGGATCTTATATGAGATCATCCCTGAGGCACCGAGGCCTTCGCATGAGGTAGAGAAGCCTAAGCCTGGACCCCATGCCGATGGTGTGGTTGGGTCCGTCAACTCTCCCACCATAGAGTCTTTAACGAAACAACTTCACCAGTTGTCTGTCCAATAGTCTACGATGGAGGCAGAAAATGCTGCCCCCTCTCCCCAAAATGCAAATGTTTTTGCTCAAACCTATGAGAAGGGAAATCAGCAGCCCGACGGGAAGAAAAAGAAGGGTAAAAAGGGAGAGGGAAAACAAAACAAGCCAAAGCCCGCAAACAATGCTGATGGGGGAAAAAAAGAAAAGAAGAAGGTCAAGTTCCCTTGTAAGTTGTGCCAAGAGGACCACCTTACTCACCTTTGTCCCCTCATGGATCAAGCCCAGAAGCTTCTCAAAGCTCAACAACTGGCTATCCTGAAGGATCCTTTTCCCTAAGGACAGAATTTTGCTTCAGCTTCTACCATAGCAGGTGGCACTCAAACTTCCCCTGACCCTAATTATATCAACATGGTTCGATCCTTGACTTTGTTGCAAACCAGGAACAAAAACTATGAGAAAGAGACCGATGAGAAGGGTAAAGCTATAGTTGAACCTTCTAACCCTCTCACTATAGAGAAACCTGCCGAGATTATGCCAAAGATACCCAAAGGTGTCTTTAAGAAGACTTTGCATAACCCAAATGCTAGGGCTGCTTCCAACTACTCTGTGGTTGAAGACTTAGCTCAAACCCCTTGTGCAATGTCAACTTTAGAGGTGCTTCAGAGTTGTCCTGCCCAGCGGGATGCACTCTTAGCGGCTTTAGGTAGCATGGATTCTTCGAGTCTCATGGCGAAATTCAATCTGTCTAATGTTAAAATTCGCCTGCCTTACCATGTAGCCCTGTTAATAGATGTCATCCATGGTGGTAAGACCATTGGAAGGGCAGTTATTGACGAGGGAGCCTCTACATGTGTTATGTCCCTGGCCTGTTGGAAAGCTCTTGGATCCCCAGAGCTGGTCCCATCAAACACTTTGCTTACTACTTTCGATGGAATATCCTTCCATCCGCATGGTATCCTACCCACTTTCGAGCTTAAGTTGGCAGGGAAAGCAGTGTCTGTTGAAGTAGAAGTGATTGATGCTCCCTTGGACTACAATTTGCTTCTGGGAAGGAATTGGACTTATGCAATGACTGTTGTTGCATCGGCTATTCTTCGTGTCGTGGTTTTTCCACATGAGGGCAAGTTGGTTACTGTTGACCAACTTGATTTTACCCGAAAAGGCCGTTTAGAGTCTAAGGAATCCACTGTGCCATTGGTTGATCAGGTAAAACCTGCTGCACAGAGCTTGGGGGATGGAATGTATACATCATTGATGGGCACATTCGATTTTCCAGCTCCAGTTAATTACATTGGTTCTACTAATGTGGGGAAGTCTATCGCTTCAGTTGTCGATAGGACTGATCCTTGGGTCCTCCCAACTCCCCATGAACCTGAAGTGCCCTTATCGGCAGTGGAGGTGGCCTATCAAGCCATCACTCAAGCCAATTTTGATCCTATTCCAAATCCTTTATTAGTCTCAGATGATCTGGAAGAGATCTATTTGCCTGCATGGGCAGAAAACTCTTCACATTCCATAGATTGCTTAGATACCGTTTTACCTTCCGATGAAGCTATTCTGGAAGCTATGAGTGGATGTGATAAGATTTGTGAGGATCTTCATCATCGATCCTATTTTCTTCCAGATCTAAGCAAGATAGAAAACCAAGAGTTTAAAGTGAGACTGTCAGATGATATTGAGGTACCTATCAACCCTTTGCCTAGGGAAGGGGTGTTTGCTGAGGGGAATATGGCAAACATTTCCGCCACTATACCGATCAATATCTCTGTGAATCCATATGTCGTGGAAAACATCTATATAGGTGCAAACTGCTCTTCGGAGGATATTGCCATCTACATTTCCCTTTTCAAGGAATTTCGCTATATCTTTGCCTGGTCATATGAGGAGATGCCAAGCATTGATCCATCTATTGTTCAACATGAAATCCGAACCTATCTTGATGCTAAACCGGTTCGACAGAAATTGACACCCGTGAACCCGCGTAAAGTGGCGGCTGTGAAGGAAGAAGTTGAAAAGCTCTTGAAAGTTGGTTTTATATATCCCATAGCTTTGACTGAATGGGTGTCCAACCCTGTTCCTGTTGATAAAAAGCAAGGGACTATTCACGTTTGTACAGACTTTAGAGATCTAAATAAAGCCCGTCCTAAGGACAACTACCCTACACCATTTATTGACCAGATCATAGATGCATGTGCAAGGAGTGAGGTTTTTTTGTTTATGGATGGTTTCTCCGGCTATAATCAAATCCAAATCAAACCAGAAGACCAGCATAAAACTGCTTTTATTTTCCCTTGGGGTACATTCGCGTATAGAAAAATGCCATTTGGATTGAAAAATGCTGGGGCTACCTTTCAACGAGCCATGAACTTTGCTTTTCATGACATAAAAGCCATTGTTGAACCATACCTAGATGATCTGGCTGCACATCCTCGCAAGAGGATCCAACATCCAGATTATTTACGGTTAATTTTTGAACGATGCAGATATTATAAAATTCGCTTGAATCCCCACAAGTGTGTCTTCTGCGTCAAGTCAGGAAGATTACTCGGATTCATTGTCTCTAGTAGAGGCATCCAGGTGGATCCCTTAAAAGTTGAGGCCATTGTAAATCTGCCTCCTCCTCGTTCTCTCAGGAAACTTCAAAGCCTGCAAGGAAAGTCTAACTTCCTTCGACGTTTTATCGTTAATTATGCCAAGATCACTAAAGGTTTCATGCGCTTGCTTACGCAGGACACCCCATTTGTAAGGGATGAAACCGCACAACTTGCATTTGAAGCATTGAAAAATTCTTTGCTGTAGGCTCCTTTATTACGTCCACCAGATTATTCTAGGGATTTTATATTATATCTGGCCGCGTCGGAGTCGACCATTGGGGTAGTGCTAGTTTAGGAGGACGATAAGCTCGTTGAGCATGTCGTTTATTATCTTAACCGTGCTTTGGCTGGACCTGAGCTTAGATACTCCCACGTCGAGAAGTTAGCTTTAGCAGTTGTTTATGTTGTACAGAGGTTACGGCACTACATTTTACTGAGGACCACTACAGTAGTGGCGAACGTAAATCCCTTCCAATATGTTTTATCCCGACTGATTGTTGGGGGAAAATTTAATAAATGGATAGTCATTCTTCAAGAGTTTGACCTGGATTTTCATTCCGCCAAGTCTAAAAAGTCCTTAGTTTTTGCTGAGCTAATAGCAGAATTTCCCATTGAAGAAAATGTAGTGGTTGAGGATGACTCATTCCCATATGAGCACATCTTCCTGATATCTACCTCTGATCCTTGGTACGGGGATATTCTTATATATCTCCAGACTTTGAAGTATCCTGCCGCTTACTCTAGGGAGGAACGACGTAAGTTACTCCTTCATGCCAAAAACTACCTCATTATAGGAGATACCTTATATCGACGGGGGGTAGATTCTGTCTTGCGTCGCTACCTTACTCATGAGGAAGCGGAGATTGTCCTAAATGATTCTCATAGTGGAGCATGTGGGGGTCATTTATCTGGGTTAGAAACGGCCCAGAAGATATTACGTGCCGGTTATTTTTGGCCCACGATCTTTAAAGATTGTGTGGAAGCTGTGAAGCGCTGTCATCCTTGTCAGCTTTACACTAGAAAGATGCGGTCGCATCCTGCTCCCTTATTTCCTGTTGTCTCGGTAGGCCCCTTCATGAAATGGGGGATTGATTATATGACCAAAAACCCAGTCTCGGATGGGGGGCACAAATACATCATTGTCGTTGTTGACTATTTTACGAAATGGGTAGAGGCAATGCCTACTTTCAAAGACAACGGGGAAACAATAGCTTTCTTTGTTTTCAATCAGATTATTACACGGTTCGGTATTCCCAAAGTGATTGTCACTGACCATGGCAGTCATTTTCAAAATAACATGATGACAGAACTGACCACCATGCTCGGATTTAGACAAGAACATTCTTCTCCATACTATCCGCAAGCAAATGGTCAGGTTGAGGCTGTAAATAAGACTTTAAAAACTATCCTTAAATGGATTATTGATGCAGCCCGTTCTAATTGGCATATCATGTTATATCCTGCTCTTTGGGCTTACAGAACTAACGTTAAGACTGCCACAGGTTTTTCACCTTTCCAACTCGTTCACGGGGTGGAAGCAGTCACTCCGATTGAATGTGAAATCCCGTCTTTGAAGATAGCTATTCATGTACTACTTGATACGACTGAGCTTGAATAACGTCTATTACATTTAGAACACCTTGATGAGCAATGTAGAGATGCGTTGACTGTGAACCAGGCTCATAAAAATAGGGTTAAAACTCAATATGATAAAACGGTCAAACCTAGGGTTTTCTCTGAAGGGGATCTTGTCTTGCTTTGGGACCAAGATAAAGAACCTTTGGGGGCAGGAAAATTCAAGGCTATGTGGTTAGGACCCTATGTCGTGTCGAAGGTATTAAGTAAAGGCGCATATGAATTGATTGATTATGATGGGAATAAGCTTCCTGAGCCTAGAAATGGGCTCTACCTGAAGAAGTACTATGCTTAGGCTTAGTACTTTTTCTTGTATTTTTCTTGTATGTATTTTATGTACATTAGGTTGTTAGCTTTGTTTTTTATTATCTGCTGGTTGTTGCAGATGTCTTCCGAAATGTATGTAGGTTTCGCTGATGGCGCCAGTCGTCACACTTGTAACCTAGCTTCAGCAGCATGGGTTATCTATTCTCCCACAGGATAGCTTGTTGCTGCGGGTGGTGCTTATCTTGGTCTTGCTTCTAATAATGTTGCTGAGTATAGGGCTGTTATTGAGCTCCTATGGGATGCTTTGTCACGTGGCATTACCCAGCTTGAAGTCCGTTTGGATTCTCAGTTGGTAGTTTCCTAGCTCAATAGAGCTTATCAGGTATGAAATCCTATCTTGTTACGTCAGTTTATGCAAATTCGTTTACTGGAAAGACATTTTGAAGTTATTACTTTCAATCATATTCCACGAAACCAAAATTCATTGATTGATGCATATGCTAATTATATTTTGGATTGGCATCTCACACACATTCCATAAAATTTACAGCAAACACATAAAAAACACTTGTAAATAAGTCGACAACCAACATCATATATATATATATATATATATATATATATATATATGTACAAATAATCTGTTTGTAGATAGATCGAGTTTGATCCATAGATCCCAAAATATACAAAAATATGGATCATCATCCATCAAAATGCCCTAGAACTAAGCCTGGTCGCCCTGGCCACTAGGACCACCTTGGTCCCCATGATCTCTATGCACCCTGGCTTCCTCAGCCTACTTGGCTTCGGCAGCCTCGACCGCATCTCTGTATACAAGTACTGCTCTAGCTACTCATCTGAAAAGACATAGCCAAACTGGTGGAACCCCAACTACAAACTCCTGCATGGCCGCAGGGATATTCTTGATCCATATAGTGGGAACTTGTTGGGTTAGCCTAGCCAGCTTCCCCTCGAGTACCCTGACCAATCCTAGGTTTCCTCCTACAAATGGACGCACGAACATGCGGGGGTGCCCTTCAGGGCGGACTGGTCCAATATCTGCATTTTGACGCATAAATCGGATTAAGACTTGTACATATGTATATCACCATCATTTGAAAAATTCATAAAAACTTGATAATGATAAAAAATTAAAAAATTACTTACCCATATCGCCCCATATTCCTCCTAGAGGGAGAATGAGATCGGGATCACCTCGAAAGTCCATCCCGGCGTATGGAAACTGCTCCAATGCCGACAGCTGTCATTCCCACCATGTATAAAAGTCATTGTCATACACACTCTGTACTATGTCTCTTCCTTTGTGATGGAGGAAGATGTCTCCCCACCGACTCAGCCTCGGCTGACGTGGATGTCTGACCTGTAGTGGTATAGCAGGGCTCATAGTTGGCACTCTCGAAGAAGAAGAACACTACTAGTATACTCGCATAGCCGAAGTTCTTGCGTCTTCCTCTCTTGCAGTCAGATAATTGCCTCTTCATGATGGGGGCAATTCCTAAGCACCATTCATAGAGAGACCCTCTAAATCAATCAACTGCCACTCTCATTTGATTCCTGGTGGCCATATGTAACCCTGATGACCCTGCAAGTCTCACAATAGTACTGGCCAATACCTGCAGAGTGAAATCCTGGATGTCTACAATGAGAACACTGCTCCCTTTCTTCTGAGTACCTGGTATGCAGAACATGTCAACATAGTTTTGGACACTCAAGAGGGCCCCGCCCCTACCATTGCCCTCCAAGTTCACAGGTGCTCCCCATTGTGATAATCCGGTAATGAAGTAGATATCTTCCACGGTAAGCTCTAAGGTCTCACCCTAAAGATTGAACATACCCAACTCATGGTCCCAGTAATTGACCAAGAATTCCAATATGCGGACATTGGCTCGCATGGGCGAGGTACAAAAGAACTTCAGCAAACCACAAGTCCTCAATTCTTGTATGGTGGGAAAGCTTTGGAGCACCGCATGATCCATTGCTTCATGCTCTCTCTCTCTCCACTCCAGAACCATGTTTTCCTGGCAAATACAAAGAATTTGGATTCAGTATTTCACAATCAAAATTTAAAAATTTTGTACATTTTTAAAGCTTTGCCCCTTTGCGCAGCATTCGCGATTGTCCCTTTAGACAGGTCGCGAATCATTCACGACTTTCCAGTTGGACAACCCGCGAATGAAACGCGCATTCGCGACTCTCCTATGCAGCAACCCGCGAATGCGCACTGTGGTAGTTTTGGGCTGCTCACAAATAATGAATTCACCATTAATTTTAAAATTTGCTTGGATCAAATTAAAGGGCTTAGGGTGTAGAGTTACCTGAAGGTGACGGTTCCTGATTCTGACGGTCCAATTGTCCTCAACGATATATCAAAGGTAGAGGGTATTCTTGCTCTTTATGGTTCAAAAAGTTCAAATGGTATGAAATGTTTTAATTTTCATTCTATTTATAGAAATAATATTTCAGAAAGTGGGTTTTTATCCTATAGTTTGAAATGCTAATTAACTAATGCCATACTTTTGTCCCCTGGAACAGGTTTATCAACTTTTACAAAATGTTGTTGCTCTAATAGGGTGGTTTCTCTATTTCCAACACATGTTGGCATCTTATCACTCCACATTAACCTTAGTATTTAACATTTTGCCACGGACTATGGTATTCTAAGCCATTAGTCCCTTGTCTCTACCATTGTTCTTCTGTGGCTAGGGCCCTTATTCCATGAGTATCATCTTTATATGCCTTTGTCATCCTTTGCTGCTCATGCCGCCACTGTTTCAGGCCCAGGGGTGTCCTCTTAGCTATTTTTCACGCCAAATAGAGCTTCTTCTGAATCTCTTTTTACAAGCTATCCCTTTATAGGACTCCCCGTCCTTATAGAGTCTCTTTAGGCCCAGGTCTGACTCTTTCAAAACATACTTGACTGCCGAGTTATCTTGTCCATTCAAGCTCGTTAAGAATATGTGAATGGGCATCTGCATTGGTGGTAGGTTATCTCTTTCTCGGACCATGTGGAATAATACGAGAAATGATCACTCTCTTTTCTTTTTAATTGAGAAGAGTATTCTCAGGTATAGGTTTATCACTTTTCCGGACCTGAGGGACTAAATTTACGGAAAAGGAACACCTGGTTTGAGCTTAGTTTTCTCTTTTTCGTGCTCTGGACCCAAACATGAAAAAGATTCCGAGTGTACTTTGTGTCTTTGTCATGCTCGTTAAACACTAAAGAACAAAGCAACGAGTTTGTTGTTGTAAGCCCCATTTCTCGTAACCAAATGGATCTTTTCGAGTGATCTTGCTTTCCTTCACACTCGTAAAACTCAAGCTATTCTATGCTGTTTTGGAAGGAGCGTTGGGTAGGTGGTAATTTAACCTTTTTCGGACCTTCCTGACTAAGTACGAAAAAGGTTCACCTTTTCTTCTTTGGAAGTCAAGAGAGTTCTTCTGTGGTTGGTTTTATATTTTTTCAGCCTCAGGAGACTAAATTGGACGAAAAAGGACCCCCCTGGAGTCTTCTTTGGCATTTTCAGACTCTCTAAATGTGAAAATACCGGCTGAGCATGTACTAGTTCGGGCTCATTAAATCCACAAATCAGTGACACTATCAAGCATTATTTTCCCATCTCTTCAAGCTTGTTAAAAAATGAAGAGGGAACCGAGTTTACTTTCCTGGACTCGTTAAAATTTAATAGGGAAGGTAAGGAAGAAGTTTTCTCTTGTTTTCAGTAATGGCAGCATGTCATCCTTGAACATGACACTCTTTGCTTTCCGATATCCATGTTTCAGTCTACACTTGTGTTCAGCTATCACTTTGAGTTTCTTACTCCTCCTCTTGTCCGTTATACCTGGGGAATCTGATCATGTCTCCTACATGACAGATAAGTCTAGTTGTTCTATCTATCCGTTGTACACTGCCTTGGGTCATCTCTATGTTGTGCTCACTGTTCAAGGACTATACCCAATGTCTGATCTATAGCCTGATCCCATCATTGTTATATCTGTATCTATTTGTGTGTTCCTTCTTTTGCCCAGTTCCTAGTCACTCTTGTGATCCGTTGGAGGACCTGTTGCCTTCCCTATCACAGCATGGTTCCGTTTTCAGTACTTCCTGATGGCGAAGACCTAGAGTTTTGACGATCGTACCTCAGGATTCACTTTCATCATTGGTGAATTCCTTTGCTTCTGTTGTCAATTATCACCTATTGGTTGACAAACTGTTGAATCCTCTCCATGTTCGACTTCAGCTTACCCTTATTCACATGGCTTGGATTGTACTGGTTCTTTGGGATCCTTTATGAAGACCTTGGTTCACACTTATGGACTAAGTTGCGCAAGATTATGTTCGATCAATCTACACAGCTTCCAAATCTTTGAAGACTCATCATTATTGTATATTGTGGCTTCGATTCACCTTTGTAATATACATGGTTTTATACCCGTATCATATGATGTACTCAAATATTGTAAAGGAGCTAGTGTTCCAGTAAATTGAACATAGCATCCTCGGATGTAACTTTGTATATGACATTATTATGTATTTGTTTCAGGTACTCCCTTTGGTCCATTGGATTTCTGAGTTCTTCAACGCTAACTATTATAATGTATTTCGGCCATCGCTTCCCTCTGACCTCACACATTAGGGGGCATCTGTTATACACCTGAGTGGCACCTCTCCGTCCGAGTGCCGAAATCCCTCATGTTGGCACACAAAAGGACACCTATGGATAGAGGTTTGCCCAAAACACTATAGCTTGGTTTATCATGAAATACATTCTCTCACCATCCACCTAGTTACTTTGTCATTTAACCATGTTGAGATGTATTCGCGACTTTCCTTTTATACAAATCGTGCATCATTCGTGAGTCTCGGTTGTTACAAGTCGTGCATCCTTGTATTCACGGGTTTCTCTTATGCTAAGCCGCGAATCATTTGCAGGTTGCTCTACTGTATACCCGCGCATATGTCTCAAACATTAAAACATAAAAACTTTCATTGATTGGAGATTAGTTAAGTCATTTAACTTAATTTCTTCAACTGCCACAACTTCCCCAACCTTCGAGAACTGCCTTATTTCATCCATATAAATATAGGCCTTGGGGAGGGTGTGGGTTACTTACACTTGGAGAGCAAAGTTATGCTGGTGGAGTTTATACAGAAGTCTTTGGAGCAGTTGAACTCAGAATCCTTTGGTTGCAGAGGAGTCCTTGTCTCAGACGCTGGGTTGTAACCTTAACTCTTTCCATTATTGATAATAAAGAGATTACTTCTTCCATATGTGTTTCATGTCTTGTGATTAGATGAATGTTTATATTTTAGTATGATATATGTTTTATCTAATCTGCTTATATGTACATGAATCATCTTGTATATGGAAGTGTGTTTCTTGACAGGTGAAAGAGGAGCAATCCTGAAGATTCTGGAAGTGGAACAGAGAGGAAGAGAATAGCAAGGATCAAACTTCGTTTAACAAGTAAGTCCTTCTAACCCTCCTATTTCCTATTCTGTACTTTAAGAGTCAATTGTCTGTAAGTATTTGAGTATGTTGGTAACCCCGACCTTCATTTATTAGGTGTATTATTCCATACAACATCAACCTCACTTAACAATTACTTACTAGAGCCGACATCTCTAGGAGAGTCTAATAACCCTAGTTCCCCATAACGTGTGGGGACTTTTCCCCTCCGACCAGCAAGGAGGGTTATCCTTAACACAATGGTGGGGACTATTTCCCCGACTTACAATAACTCACCTAGGGTTGACTTCTCTAGGATAGTCTAATAACCCTATGGCCCTAGAACTATGGGGACTTTAACCCTTGAACAATAGCAGGGTTACCCGCAATGACTTGACATGACTTGTTTACATTATAGAACCTCCCAATAGGAAAATCGGGGCATGACATGACTTAATTACATTACAGATACTTCCCAGAATAAACATCAGGGTACAATACATGAAACATAAAAGTGAATACATTCCGAAGTTACATATACATCAACACTCCCTATTAACTAGGAAGGTATTCTCTCGACACAATTTGTTAGCACTGGTCTTCTTCTCTATATCATCTCGTCATCTCCGTCTTCAATTCATCTTCATCTTCAATTTATCTTCATCTTGGATCTGGATCATCACTCGATCTGGATCATCATTACTGGATTTGGATCATCACTCGAACTGGATCAACACAGGGACATCATCACTGGATCCAGATCATCACAGGGACATAATCACTGGATTTGGATCATCACTCGATTTGGATCATCACTGCTGGATCTGGATCATCACTCAATCTGGATCATCTCGAAGACATCATTACTGGATCTGAATCATCACTCAATCTAGATCATCACTGGGTCATCATCATAGGTGTTATCTCATAATTCTTCTCATCACAAGAAGTTCTATAGATCTATCCATTTTTCATGTTGGTTGTAGGCCTAGCCTCCTTGTAGGTATTCTTTAGTGCTTATATCTGAACCTAAGTTAGAATGGCCAACACTCACATCTGACCATGAGAGGAACACATCCAACACCATGTCAAAAAGGCATAGCACTTACTTTCACCAACATGATAGTCCACAACTACTATCATCTGTGAAAAGGCATAGCACTCACATTCAACAGCATGATAGGACACAACTACTATCATCTGTAGAAAAGCACTGCACTTACATCTGACCTTGACTTGTCAGAAAGGCACAACACTTACATTCACCAGCATGATAGGGCACAACTACTATCATCTGTGAAAAGGCATAGAACTCACATCTGACCTTGACTTGTCAGAAAGGCACAGCACTTACATCTGACCTTGACTCGTCAAAAAGGCACTCAGTCCCAGACTGAGGGTTCCTGGTAATTGACCAAGTGCCTCCATTTAGAGAATGGCAATAGCCCTTATATATTATCATGTAGGAACCAATCCTCTCACCATGATAGAATGGCAATAGCCCTTATATCTGATCAAGTGGGAACATATCCCTCAATCACATTAGAATGGCCCTACACTTATATCTGATCATGTGATATTGCATCCCATAGTCATATCAGAATGGCCCTCGATCTTAAACTGAGTATTCCTAGTAACTGACTAGGTACCTCCATTCAAAGAATGGAAATAGCCCTTATATCTGATCATGTAGGAACCGATCCTACAGTCACATCATAATGGCTCAGCACTCACATCTAACATGGAAGGAACCAATCCTCTCACCATGATAGAATGGATCAGCCCTTACATCTGGCCATGGAAGGAACCTAATCGTCTCACCATGTTAGAATGGCTCTAGGTCTCATCATTTTCCCTTGGATGGAACCTCGATTTGTAGAACACCAAGCTTCTCCTTCAAGTACTCAAATTTCACTTTGGCCATTTCTAGAATAGAATCACATCAAGGATGATTACGTTCAAGGATAACCTGCGAGCTTCACCAGGACCAATTACATCCGAGGACAACCTATAGGTCTATTTACATCTGAGCAACCTACAAGATTTGCTAGGATTTATGCTCAGACAACTTGTCTTACCGACTATGCTAGAACTCCCTCGTTTGAGAGATCTCAATCTGGATCACATACTGGAGCTTGAATGCTCCTCTCTCCAAATAGAAAGTGGAAACATCTTTTTCCTCAGCTATACTCAGTGCCATGCAAGACTCCATCCTACCAAACCAAGAGATCACACTTGATCCCATACTGAAATAGTACCTTGAAGTGCTCTTCCTATCAATGGCACTGCCTACCCAATATGAATCCTCATAACCCTCCCAGTTAATCTTCTGATTCACCTCATACTTGAGCCCATAATAAACTGTACCCTTCAGGTACCTCATTGCATTCTTTGTAACCATCAGGTGAACATGTCTCAATGTGTTCACAGCAAAGCAAATATTTGGTCTCATATTCATCAGGTACATCAAGGAATAAATCATCTGACAATACATCATGGCATCAACTGACTCTGATGAAGAAACACTCAATAGCTTCAGTTCAATGCCATAGGTGTGGTCATGGCCTTGCATTCCATCATCATGAACTTCTTCAGGATCTCTACTGCATAATTCCCTTGTCCACACCTCCATGCCTAGAACGTAGTGCGTCATCCCCAAGTCCTTTATATCGAACTCGACAGCAAGTATTCTTCTTGAAAATTTAATGAGTTCCTTTATTTCTACCAGGAACAAGTCATCAACATATAACAGGAGCATCATTGGTCTTCCGCCTTCAACCTTGAATCAATGGTTGGAATCCTCTTTACTCTCAGTAAAGCCTAGAGTCATTAGTAATCTGTCCATCCTATAGTACCATGCTGAACCTCAGGATATTCTGTAGTCACTCCCTCTGTCTTTCGTACTCTATGCACTGAAACATTTTGTACCGGAGTGACAAGTAGCTCCCTATGCTACTAATATTCTATGTATACATCTAGTGTATAGACTTTCATCTTCAACCTTGTAGCAAAGGTTAAGATCTTCATCAAGCTCATCATGAATGTGTTTCAACTCCCACTGGCTGCAAATGTCTCTTTGTAGCCTATGCCTTCTTTTTGTGAGAAGCCTCGTGCTACAAATATTTCCTTGTATCCCACGATGTTTCCATCTACTACATGATGGAACTATGAACTTCCCTTTATGTATCGATACTGCATCCTAGACATCATTCTTCTTGAACTAGTCTTCCCTTTCTTCTTGGTTACTTCTTCATAGCTGGAAGGTTCTGCATTAATGATGTCAGTGCATTTGTCATATTATTCTTCCCCTTGAATTGTCATCACTTGTTCTTCGGAACAAGTCTCATCCTTCTTTGCTTGTAGGCAATTTTACGCAATCTTTCCTACAAGTCAAATGCATTAGTTCTATTGTTCGAAACATTTCATAAGGTATATTCATAATGAAAGATTCTTTTGTATCAACATATATGATTATGCAACTATTTTATCCAATACAACATTCATCCATATCTCACGGAAACTTTCTAGATGCCTTCCATCTCTGCCAGGACAACATTGAGATTGTGCACTAATCCAATATGTCAGCAAAGAGGTTTCATTCTAGATAAGAAACAATGGAGAGTTGTATAGCACCATGAGCTACTTACCCATCACATGCATATTAGTAGTATACTGTCATTAATACAAACATTCTATCATGCATAATACATTAACTAAATATAAAAAAATGCATAACAAAAGAATATCATGAAATTACAATTGAATACTTATCTTTATTTGTTTCGTGGGTAGACTCCTTGAGGCTTCAGCTTCATCATCTTCTTCATTCATAATAACATCATTTCTTATCCAAATGCTAAGGTGGATAAGAGGTTCTTCAAGAGTTGAGATCTTCATATTCCTCATTGCTTGAGGGATCTTCTTTGGATGGTGAAATCTTGATCTTCAGTTGCTCCCATCTTCTCTTCTCTTATTATGATTCGAGCTTCTTCTTCTTCCCAGATTCTGCTGAAAGTAATCACTTCCTTCTGGCACACATTCCTCACATGAATGAATCCCATGATCCTAGGAGACCATTCAAGGTGGCTATCACCACTTCTTCTTATATTACTACAATTTGTTCTTTGATTTGAGAGACCCTCGTAAAGTATGACTGTATGGTCTCTACATTCTGGATCTTCACATTCTTCGACTGGATTCTCAAAGTCATATTCTGATTTATATTCTTCCATTAAAATAGCTTGGTTAAGGAATCAAACATCTCTTTCAGTTTCTTTATGGAAGACACTTGTGGTATAATGTGACCCGTGATTGAATCAACAATGATCTTCCTGGCCTTGACCAAGTTCTTCTGGTGTAAGGCTTTTAGCCTTATCTCCCTCTAGAACTGGAACCTCTCTACTTATGTAGGTTTCCAATTCATTTCCTTCAAGAGATAGTGAGATCCTATACTTCCATGCTTGGAAGTTGTCAACTTCACCAATCTTGTCATCAAGATGATGTGATAGATCACTTTGAAATGAGAACCTCAAATGAAAATAGCAAAATATTAGATCTTACCGATTGAGGTGTTCGTCCTGGTACCGGAGCTAGCTGATCTAGGGTTTGTCAGAGAAACCCTAATTTTCAAAACTTGGAATATTTAAGATATTATTGGACATAAATATATATATCTTCAAGATGAGTTATACAATGTACTCCTTTTCTGAAAACAGTGGAGGGAAGCTCCTGGAACAGGAAGCCCTAGTTTTCCAATTTCTTCTACAGAAATTCCTGATACTATTTCTATGATATATCTGAAATTATGGCTCCTAGGTGTCTAAAATTTCTCACTAAGGTAGCCTCGCTTTTCCCTCTTCCAACACCACAGGTTTCATCAGAATTGGTTTCACCAATTGGGACTTTTGATCGTTTTCCCAAGGTGACCTGTTTCAGGACTGTTCAACATAACGAAGTTGTACGGACTACCATGTGTCATTGTTTCATATTCGGGGTATGAAAAATGGAACAAATAAATTAAATTCCACGCCCTTTCTATAAAATATTCAGAAATTTCATTTGGACCTTTGCAGACTGCGATATAACAATTTTCCTCAGGTGTCGTGTTTAGGGATGAATCCTGGAAGAGGCTGGAACCCTAACTTGGAGGGATCATATCTCCTAGGATATATAGAATATGAGGTTGAATTTTGAAAAAAGTGTAAAGAAGAATTTTATCTTCGACCTATGAAAGTTTCAGCTCCTGATCCTTCTCCAATCTCGAGATATAGCGAATGTAACAAAACTTATCAATTTTAGTATTTAGGGTTTTTCTAGCTCGGGGTCAAACTAGGGTTTGACTTTCCTGGAGTTTCACCAACCAAAAATATCAACCTAGGTCTCTAAACTTCGATTTTGAAGAGGAGAGAAATCCTATGCCAGGCTCATTCAAAAATTCATCTTCTGTAGAAAGCCCTAATTTCCCGCACCGAAAACTGAAAATGCTCGGAATTGAATTCCGCTTCGACAGAAAGATGCGCCCTTCAATGGAGATTCAACCTAGCATACTTTTGCTGATGGATTGTGGAGAGAGAACCAAAAATTAAGAAGCCCTAGCTTCTGCAGCTACACAATGTCTTCTTCTCAAGTTAGCTTTGATACCATGTTATATTTTTACCATTCAAGCTAGCATTATGATCTTAGGATCTTATCTGAAATAATAACATGCATAGCAATAAAACACAAGTGACAATGATCACAAAGATTTTCCTTGAGGAAACCATAAAGGAGAAAACCCCACAACTTCCTTATAAATAGAATCAACACCAAAAGCAAAACCCGAAAACATAAAGATGATCTCCTGATAGCAGTAGTCTCTCTCCTGTCCCAACAACTTCTCTCTCACTCATGCACCTTAATGAGTGAGTGTGTGTGTGATAAATAGAGAGGCTTGCTCTCTATTTATATTCTTTCATTCACATAATTTCCACTCCAACATGTTAGCCTCACTTAACAATTACTTACTAGAGCCGACATCTCTAGGAGAGTCTAATAACCCTAGTGCCCCACAACGTGTGGGGACTTTGCCCCTCCGACCAACGAGGAGGTTTATCCTTAACACAATGGTGGGGATTGTTGCCTCGAATTACAATAACTCACCTAGGGTTGAATTCTCTAGGATATTCTAATAACCCTAGGGCCTCAGAACTACGGGGACTTTAACCTTTGAACAATAAGAGGGTTACCCACAATGACTTGACATGACCTGTTTACATTATAGAACCTCTCGATAGGAACATCGGGGCATGGCATGACTCAATTACATTACAGATACTTCCCAGAATAAAAATCGGAGTATAATACATGAAACATACAAGTGAATACATTCTGAATTTACATATACATCAACAAAGAGCCTCCAGTAATACTTGTAGTTGTTCTCATCAATTTTGGTGTGAAAAATCAAGTGCCAAAAGTCTTTTTCAAAGTTTCTGTTGGTGATTTGATGTCAGTTTTCTCTCATGAGTTTGCTGATATTATATTTGTAAATATTTGGATATTTTGGAAGAAATATTAGGCTTTAATATTTATCCATTTACTCTCTTTGATATTGATCTTCCAACAAATTCCTACATGATTGCATGAACCAATATTCAGAATTTTGTTGAAAAAGGAGAAGATTGTGCATCTACCATTTCCGTGGGGCACTTGGAACCATTGTTTCACATTCTTGGATCTGATATGAAATTATTTGGATCTGATATGATCTTATTTGGTTGAATTTTTAAGGTTCAAGAGACTACAGTAATACTTGTAGCTACTCTCATCAATCTTGGTGTGAAAAATCAAGTATCAAAAATCTCTTTCAAAATTTATGTTGGGGATTTGATGTCAGTGTTCCTTTATGAATTTGATGATATTATATTTTATGCATATTTGTATATTTTGGAAAAATATCCTATTTTAGGAGTGATCCATTCACTCTCATTGATCTTGAGCTTCCAGGAAATTCCTACATCATTGAATGCACCAATACTCGGAATTTTGAAGAAGGAGAAAATTGTGCAGCTACCATCTTGATGGAGCACAGTATTGGATATGATATGGAGTTATTTGGATATTATATGATCTTATTTGGATATGATATGGTATTATTTGGTTTTAATTTTAAGTTTCAAGAGCTTCCAGTCATGCTTGTATCTGTTCTCATCAATTTTGGTGTGAAAACTCAAGTACCGCAAGTCTCCTTCAAAGTTGCTATTGGGGATTTGATGTTAGTTTATTCTTATGAGTTTGTTGATATTATATTTTTTGAATCATTTGTTTTTTGTGAATCTATATCATATTATGGAGCTCAAACATCTGCTCTCCATAGTCCCAGGGTTTCTCTAACTTTCTATTTGATCACATGCTCATCTCCTCACAGAACTAGTAAAGAGGGAGACATTTTGCATTCACCTGGACACATGCTCCTAACACTTGGAGCTGATTATACCTCACATGGTTCGATGTTCAAAGCTGGAATATATCAGTTGCTTGGGGTTTCCTCACATGGTTCAAATTCTCAAGTACTTTTGCTCTCTCATTAGTTGATTTCAATTGCTCTACATGGGTCCAGTTTTCATCTTGCAATTGTCTATATTTCTGATTTAGTTGAGCACATTCTTCTTCTTCCAAAGGGGAATATTCCTCCATACATAATCATTTAGTTTGGATTTAGAGGTTCTCATGCATAGATTTAGGATGTTGCTGCACAGAAGAACCATAATGCTACTTTGTTGTTGTATAGTGTTGCAAATTGCAACAAAGATTTTCCAAGTTTTTAACTTGTATTTCCTGATTCCTGCTTATTTTGAGGGGGGTGGTTTCCCATGAGGTTTTCCCCTATTTCCTCGGTATATTATGAAGAATTTTTTATCTTTTATATTGTATATGGGTCACTTTTTTCCTTGTTTCCAGGGTCCACAGTTTTCCACGTTAGGATTCAGGGGGGGTGTTAGGATTTATAATCCTTCCTTGTCCAAATTTCCTATTAGATTATATTTTCCTAACTTATGATTCATTTAGTTATTATTGGGTACACTAGTACCATTAGGTCCACTTAGCCTAATGGGGCCACATATACCAGTCACTAGAATGTGGGGAACACCGATAGAGGATAACTGGAACTAACTGCACTTGCATGCGTCAGTTTAGGCACCTCCTAGATCGATCCTTATATTTTAGGAGCCATTGGGAGTGCTAAGACCGACCTCCTTCAGTTGTTGGAAGTTGGTAACTAGTTAAGCTTAGTTATGCTTCAGTTACATTCAGTTATATATCCTCTAGTTTAGTTAATGCCAATTATGTGTGATTTCATATAGGAAGGTGCCAATTCTCACTACCACTACAATTAGACTGGTTTGATTGATTGAACTGATTGAGATACTGGATTAGACATATGGAGTTATCTAGTTGAACTTCAATAATGATTTAGACACTTCTAGTTAGCCATGCAGTCAGATTGAGTTTGTAGATTCGAATTCTCCTTTATGTATTACCATTGTATACTGTTGGGAAGTAATGAAGTTTATGCTATAATTATACTAAGCAATACTTGTCTTTTTCCTGTGAGATTTGTTTTGTTTATTGTGTATTATTCATTCCTTTTCACTACATAATAATTAAGAATCTGATTGCACTCATTGCCTAAATATCTAATAGCACAATATATCTAATAAGTTATCAGAGCCTCCTCAGGAAAGCTTCAAGTTTGTCTACTCTCCATTGTACACCAAAATCACCTTTGTTTCCATAGAAGTCCTGAAAAGAGTGCACTACTTCCTATGAATTCATTCAGAGTGTTGGTGCGAGCATGAAAGACCCTGAAAAAGTGTACATGTCGAGAGGGAAGGCTTGATTCTAACATATCGTAAATTGTTTTTGGTTTTGCAATGATATTTTGCAGGTACAAATTCATATGGATTTGAGATTTCCATGTCCTTTTCTTACTTAATTCACAAGATATTCAGAATGGAAATTGAAGATGATTATATCTCTAAAGAGACAAGGTCTCTATGAGGTGTCAATTAGAGTTGGTAAAGAGTCTTATGAAGATGAGAATGACTGGATGAATGATGGTGATAGAGCTTTTGGAACAATATGTCTGGCATTTTCTCCAAGCTTGTGCTACCTTATTGATTATGTTGAATACCCAAAGGATCTCTGGACATAATTGGATAGAACCTTTGGCAAGCACATTGAGGATCATTATAGAAATTTCGAGAGCAAACCCAACACCACAAGAGTTATTTATTCAAAATTCTCATCCTCTACTCTCTCTGATGAATTTTTTCAATATGAAGAAGAAGAGGAATCTTCCACATAGTCAATTCAAATTGAAGAAAGTCTCCTTGGAGTGACTCCTTCTCCTGCTGCTCTGAAAGTTTATGAGATATTTGATATCTCATCTTCTCATACAGATGATCCAGAATAAGACATTTGAATCCCTATTATTTAAGAAAAAATATCCTTCCATTCTATTCCAACATTCTCCAGTGATTCTTTTTTAAATTACGTGTAAAGTTTGCTAGTGATTGCTTCAGAAAATGAAGAGGAATCAAATTTATCTCTCTCTCTCTATTGTTGCTACTGGTGTGCAGATAAGTAATAATTTGGATATTTTGGAAATAATATCAGATTATAGGAGTGATTCATTCACTCTCATTGATCTAGAGCTTCCAAAAAATTACTACATGATTGCATGCACCAATACTCAGAATTTTGAAGAACGAGAAAATTGTGCATCTACCATCTCAGTGGAACACACTCATGGATCTGATATGAACTTATTTGGATCTGATATGGTATTATTTGGATCTGATATGATATTATTTGGTTCAAGTTTTAATTTTAGAGAGCCTCTAGTAATACTTGTAGCTATTCTCATCAATTTTAGTGTGAAAAATCAAGTGCCAAAAGTCTCTTTCAAAATTGTTGATAGTGATTTGATGTCAGTTTTCTCTCATGAGTTTGTTGATATTATATTTTGTGAATATTTGGATATTTTGGAAGAAATATTAGGCTTTATTAGTGATCCATTCACTCTCTTTGATATTGAGCTTCGAACAAATTCCTACATGATTGCATGCACCAATATTCATAATTTTGTTGAAAAAGGAGAAGATCGTGCATCTACCATTTCGGTGGGACACTTGGAACTATTGTTCCACATTCTTGTATATGATATGAAATTATTTGGATATGATATGATCTTATTTGGTTCAAGTTTTAAGGTTCAATATCCTATAGTAATACTTGTAGTTGTTCTCATCAATTTTGGTGTGAAAAATCAAGTGCCAAAAATCTCTTTCAAAATTTATGTTGGGGATTTGATGTCAGTATTCCTTTATGAATTTGATGATATTATATTTTATTCATCTTTGGATATTTGGGAAATGATATCATATTTTAGGAGTGATCCATTCACTCTCATTGATCTTGAGCTCGAGGAAATTCCTACATGATTGAATGCACCAATACTCATAATTTTGAAGAAGGAGAAAATTGTGTAGCTACCATCTCAGTGGAGCACATTCTTGGATATGATATGAAATTATTTGGATATGATCTTGTATTTTTTGGTTCGGATTTTAAATTTCAAGAGCTTCCAATCATGCTTGTAGTTGTTATCATCAATTTTGGTGTGAAAAATCAAGTACCACGAGTCTCCTTCAAACTTGTTGTTGGGGATTTGCTGTTAGTTTCCTCTTATGAGTTTTCTGATATTATATTTTATGAATCATTGGGTATCTCTTAAGCTATATCATATTATGTATCTCAACCATTTGCTCTCCACAGTCCCGGGTCTTCTCTACCTTTCTATTTGATCACATTTTTTCAGGTATTTCTTGTTTTTGGGGTAGCGGGGTCTATCAAAAGTATGTCGAGTGGGTACTCGTTGGATGTATAATTTAATTCTGCATCCAACGAGCTCTCCCGATCTAAATTTGATAAAAAAAACATGGAAATATGTCGAAAATATGAACAATTTTTTTTTTTATGATACCTATCCCCAAATTTATATTAAAAAGTTATTTAAGACCTATATGGTATTTCAAATTTAAATAAATTTAATTGGATAGCACATTATGAAATGGAATTTGAATTAGGGTTGAAAGGCAGATTTTTAGTTGAAATTTCCTCTAATGACTCATAATTTTGAAGAAGGAGAAAACTGTGTAGATACCATATCGGTGGAGCACACTCTTGGATATGATATGAACTTATTTGGATCTGATATGATATTACTAGGTTCAAATGTTAAGTTTCAAGAGCTTCCAGTCATGCTTGTAGATGTTCTCATCAATATTGGTGTGAAAAATCAAGTACCGCAAGTCTCCTTCAAACTTGCTGCTGGGGATTTGATGTTAGTTTCCTCTTATGAGTTTTTTGATATTTTATTTTGTGAATCATTGGTTATTTATGAAGCTATATCATATTATGGATCTCAAGCATTCGCTCTCCATATTCCCAAGGCTTCTCTACCTTTATATTTGATCACATGCTCATCTCCTCACAAAACTAGTAAAGATGGAGACATTCTGCATTCACCTGGACACATGCTCCTAACACTTGGAGCTGATTATACCTCACATGGTTCGATGTTCAAGGCTGCAATATATCAGTTTCTTGGGTGTTCCTCACATGGTCAAAATTCTCAAGCACTTTTTCTCTCTCATCAGTTGATTTCAGTTGCTCTACATGGGTCCAGTTTTCATCTTGCAGTTGTCTATATTTCTGATTCAGTTGATCACATTCTTATTTTCCAAAGAGGAACATTCCTCTTGACATAATGAAAACTTACCATGGGAGGTAAGGGTGTAAATCTTTGTATATGCTCATGTAAAGTGTAAATTATTTTTTTATGTATAGGGGCATAAATAAAGGTGTGAAGTTATGTATGAGATTGTGAACCTAACACCTTGAAGAGAAACTAAATTTGAAATTGAGCTATCATTTGAGTTGGTCAAACCCTTATTATTAAGACAATAGATGTATTGCTACACAGAACATCAACAATTAATCATGGCTTCCATGTAATAATCTTTGAAGAATGGGAAACTTGAAGTATAACCCCTATAACATATAGACTAATATGATGGAGGAAAAAATTGTGTTAATGACACAATTACTATTAACCATTGATACACCTCCAATATCATGAAATTGTTTATATAGTTATTTCCTGAGTCCATAAATTTCAAAGGTGGGTATTCATAATTGAGAGTAATTTCCTAAGTGCATAACTAGACACCATGCAAATTACAACAAACAAACAATTTATTTCACTATCTAAAACGCAAAACCTTTTTACCAACACTCCCAAAGAATAATATGGTTTGTTATATTGTTGCAATCACACCTTACATGTGTACAAGTCATTGCAAATGTTTGGAGATAATGTATAAATACATTGCATGATATAATTTCATGATGTTGGCTAAGTAGATTACATCTTGTAGTTTCATTTTAAAACATAGTAATAATGTAATTTTGATTTTATAATTAGAGAGATAACATGGGTACAGGGTTTGACTATCTAAATATAGGTCCACTTCAAAAGGAAGAACACAAACCAATAGGATACAATTACACATAAGAGAAATTGCAAGAAACCATTCTCAGATATGTTTGAATTAACATCCTTTGATTATAAATATTTGATAGAGATCAAAAATTTTCTTATGCATACTTCCTTGTGGAAATCCCTGAAATCATTTGTAGTGAAGCCATTTTTCGCATCACCCCTTTTATTATAAAAATTGATTCCAAATGTTGATTAGCATGAGATATTACATTTCCAATAAACTCTTTATCCTGGTAGGTCAAAGTTGGTCAGTGCAATTCAATGCAAATAAAGACTCAATTTATAAAAGTGAAATACATTTGAGGTTCCCAACTCTAGTAACACTTCCCAGTGCCACTCAAACATGTTAGATCAAGCAAAGATATTTTGTTCTAAAATCTATATTATTCTCTAAAAATTTTGGACTCGGTAAATTAACAAAAGAGGAGTGCTATGAATAATTGGAAATATGTTTTTTACAAGAATATGACCAAAAACCACTCCTTATAGAATTTCTTAGTCTAACAACTACACTAAAAGGCTAACAAATTGTTGATTACAATCTTCATAGATTTTGACTTCATTTTGGGAAACTGAAGGTCTTACTTCTTGCAATTCATTCTTAAAATATTGCAAGCAAAGAAACACATTTATATTAAACTAGAATATTATGTGAGCTAACTTATCAATCCCATTGCTAGGGGGGATAAACTTAATGCAAGAAAGATAAACTATTTGGGGCATACAAATTCATTTCCAAACATTCTAACCTAGAACATAACTAACCTTGTGTCCTGTTTTTTTAAGTTAGCAATGCCAATGAATTTCCTTAAGGCTTCTCTAAGTGGTCCCATATTTAAGGCATCATTGACAATATTTTTCATATCTAATCCAGAATACCCTAAAACGACAAAATTTCTCAGCTCAATTGGAACAAGATATATTAATGTTTAATCCAATACAAAGCAAGCATAATCAACAACAAGATAGTAGAAATACAAAAAAATTAATATCCATGAACTAAAGTAATCAAATCACCTTCAGTAATCTTGCAGATGCAGATTATATCTTGTTTTGAGAGAGTAAACAAGCCCTCCTTATACAACAAATCATTTACTATCCATTATCTTGCTTCTACAGTAATATTGAGCTCAATTTTAGATCCTTAAATGGATAGTTGGTTTCAAACAAGTTTGCAATCCATCTAAATTGTGAAGACAAGCCAACAAAGTAAATTCCATAATAAGTTGTACATGTAGAAGATAGTGGCATGTATAGGCACATTGATAGACATCTTGCTAACATCTCCATTAATTTAATAGGGCTTGTTTGTTCCATTACTGATATAATTCATTACATTTGTAAATAGTTGAAAATATTACTAATAAAAAAGTAAAGAGGGGAATGAAGCTACAAAATGTATTTCTAGTATTTAAAGCAAAAATGGTCCATTTAGTGGATTTTAATAGTCAAAGACCATAATGGGGTCAGATTAAAGGCCATGGTTGCATGAAAAACATGTTTTAGGTTCTCTTTCAAAACCATTCTAGTATGTTGATTGTGATGTCTCCAAGCAATCCAATAGTAAGCATGTATTCTTGTCATGGTCATTGCACAACATGAGTTGTTGCAAGCTCTACAAGACATTGCTAAATGGTAAATCACTAAGCCTAGATTGACTTGAAATTTACTTGGCCATGTGGTTTTTATTGAAGATATCTTCTCTAGATGTGTTAAAAGGAATTTTAAACAAGGCACACTTGTAGGGAGAATTTGAATGCAAGTTTGATCATGCTAATTCCTCAAGAGATGAAAAAGGACACATTGGGAAAGAAATTGGAGGCCCGTTACATTGCTTAATATTCAAGTATTGGTTAATTCTATCGCTAATCAAATCGAGAATACATTATCCATAACATGGTAATTTAGATAAACCTTATTAAAACCTTGAAATTCTTAAATGGGAAAGGAAAACTAGTCATGTTCACCCTAGATATGCTGACCTAGATGGTGTTTGAAAGTTTTTTTTACTAACCAATACAAGACATATTCATGTATGTATCAACTAGGGTTTTTGATAATGGCCAGCTCTCATAAAATATATGCTTCAACATTACATCGGGGGATGATGTCCTTTCACAACCCATGGGAGTGTGTCCTAGTAGCAAGCAATGTGGTGAAAATGATTGTATTAACACAAACACTTTGGATCAAAACACTTTTGAGTAGGTGCAGATGAGTCCAAGTGCGATTCCTGGGTGAATTTGATGGTATAGATATACTCCTAATAGCACAATAACTTAGATCAAGGAATTCCTTAAGAAGTATCAAATATAAAAGGATGCCATATAGATCCCTGAATGTTATTGGAGTAGTTGCATTTAGAAATATTCTAAATGTTTTTTTATGCATAGCCAAATCCAAGGCACATTTCTTCATTGGAGAGAATACTTAAATGTACATTTCATCGATGATTCAGTCTTTCTCATGACCCCATTGAAGGAAAAATGTGTGTTTGAAATCTCTCATCGTAAGGAAAAAGAGTGAGAGAGAAGATGAAATATCTCATCATAAAGCACTTGAGTGATAAGGTAGGTAACAAATTGTTTTTGAAGCCCTTGAATGAGAAGGAATTAGATAATTTTGGGCCTTTCATTCGTAAATGTTGGAATAGCTAGAATCATAATTTGAAAAAAGAACTTATGGACTGCATGGTCAACCTCTTTGAAAAAGAGTAGTCATTCCCTAAGTAAGTAGTCATTCCCTAAGTAAGTATGTATGTATGTATTCCAAATTATCTATAATTTCCAATTTAGAACAATAAACTATAATATATGATCACTAAAACTTAAACCCTATGATAATTAGTAATGGTTGTGTTCATTCAATTAATTAATCACCACACTTATACAACATTTTCCAAGGGTGTCTTAAATATGATACTTTGGGTTGTCGTCTACTTCCAACCTCCCTAATATAATAAAAACTATAGAAGTACCAGATTCGTCATTTTCATGTAAATATATATTGAAGGACAATAGTAGAGATGAGAAATATTATAAGATATTTTAGCACTTAAGGTGACACAATTGATCTTAGACTCTAGATAAGTTCTAAAGGGAAATTGAGAGTCAAAGGTGAATCATGGCATATGATATTGACCTTTTCTTGATCAAGTATGAGAAAGTATAGAACTAAGGAAAACAATAGGGAATTAATGGCAGTACAAGAGGTTTTCCTTTGGCTCATGGATCTATTGGCTCATGAATGGGGCCTATATCCTTGTGAACTTAGAAACTAGATTCTTCGAGTTTTGATTGATGAATAAAATGTGAGGAAGGAAATATCAATCAGATTTTCCTTGAGTATTTTTGCAAAGCGTACATGAAACAAAGCTATGTTGGCGATGATAATTATAATTATTTGGTACAACTTACCTTTATTTGTGGAGCTTGGCACTGTCTTCTTTTGCTTTACCTTTCAAAACATCTCTCAACATACTACAAATATTTTCCTGTTGCAATAATTTCATGTTAGGACCCATCAAATAAATATTTATACGTTTACGAAAATAAAAAAACAAAGCTNAAAAACAACAATAATAATGAACATTTTACGGTTGATGAACATTTTTAATTTAACAATGTAAATTACAATAATATTCAAGTAAAATAATTGGTAATAAGAAATCAAATTGTCTCCTGATGATGATCCCAGAGTAGGGGTCAAAACTTCAAGATCTCTAATCTTTCAAACGCAGCTCCTCTTCATTCAATAAGAGATCACCTTAGGAAACATGGAGAAACACAACACTATGTATATAAGGCCATCAATCACATCTAAATGCCTATTTTTCCTCTGAAATATGAAAATGTTTCCCAAGGCTATCTATAACAAGTTCCAATGGATGAGTCAAATAGCAATAGTAAAATTTAAACACTACAAGTATAGAAATAACTTTTTTTAATGTATAATTCCTTACCATTCATTGAGCTCCTCTCTATTTCAAGAATAATTTAATATTCTCTACTAAACAAGACCAACCACGTGAAGGTGGAATCTCTTATGGCCCCTCCCCCCCCCCTCACATCACTTTTAATTCCCAAACCCAATGCATCTACTTGCAAATAAAATTTTGTGCAAATTCATTCATTAAATAGCTAGAAAAAACCTTCATTAAATCATTCATTAAACCATTCATTCATTCAATCGCTGAAAAAAAAATTCATTAAACCATTCATTCATTTCATGAAGAAGAATATTATGATGAATATGGTGATGACGATGATGATGTCGTATGACATGATGAAGACTATGATGAAGAATCCAACGACCTCTCCAAACCAATGATGCCAAATGTCATCTGTCTTTCTAGGTATGGCGATGATGATGATGATAACGATGATTGTGATGATGTTGATGATGAGGATGATGATGATGTTGATGATGTTGTTGATGATGTTGATGATGATGATGTTGATGATGATGATGTTGATGATTATGATGATGATGATGACGTTGAATATGTTCACTAATGCTCATTATTTTTAAAATTTGTGAAAATAGTGAGCATTAGTGAACTTTAGTCAATATTTTCCAATATTAATCGACATGAGTCAATATTTGTAAACTCGATGAAAATAGTCAATTTTATCTAGTTTTAGTAAATATTAGTTGGCATTAGTCAACAAATATCATAATTAATCAACATTCATATGATCTCCTCTATATGAGGTCACGGGTTCCAATATCCTCGACGCTCTTGGGGTCAGGATTGTGTTAAGATGAAAGGTGTGAGGCCCCTTTGGGTGGGCCCGCCTAGACCTATTCCGTGGATATAACTAGGGTCAAACCAAACTGAACCACACAAAGAATATTAGAAATGTGAAATTAACTTAGTTTACCTTACTCAACATTATTATTTAAGTAGACAACATCAATAAACATAGTCTGCATTAATGAACATACGTAAAATTGGTGAACATTAGTCAAATTCTTCAATATTAGTTAAAGTTGGTCAACAGAGTAGTCATTGTAAGCCAACCTTATTTAACATGGTCAACATAATAACTAAGTATAGTCAAATTTAGTCATCTTATCCAACATTAGTTAAATTAAATCAACATTACTCATAATAATCATCTCTTAGTCAACATAAGGTAACATTACTCACAATAAATAAGTTGACATTAGCCAATATCACAATATGACACAACCCTCTTTTATTTCTTAAAACATGAAAATGTAACATAACCTTATTTGTTTTTTTTTATCGAGCATAAGATTGTGACATAACATTATAATGTTACAATATCACTTAACCTTCATAAAACATAATAAAACATAGATTAGCATAACTAAACCTAATCAAGACTAATCTTATTTAATAATAATAATTACTACTATAGTTATAATTATTCAAAATGTAACATACCATTATTCAACACTCTTCAATATTAGTAAACATAGTCAACATTCTAGAAACCATAGTCATGTTAATCAATATTGGTTATTATTAGCCATCTTTAATTAAAAATAGTCTACATTAATTAGCATTATTGACTTAGAAAATAATACTTATCATAAATCAACATTATTCACATGAGAATGCGGAAAAAGATGACTTTATATGTGAAATGTTGATATGTTACATAACCTTCTTTATTCTTTATTAAAAATTGCAATCCAATGTTACATAACATTTTGTACATACACTAAAATGTGTATTTCTGATTAGTTGATAGCTCGTTTAGAAAAAGATATTGAAAATATTCAGTATGTCCCACAACATAGCAAAAAACAGTAAAAACTAGTATTGTTCATAAGTATGCTGTAATGTTCAAAATATAAAAAAGATGTTGTCTTTGACAACCTTTAGCAACATGTTCAAAATATAAATAACTGCAAGTTGTTTAAGAACAATCCTTTGTGAAAAATATATATCTTGTTTTGTATATAGTAAATATAAGAAAGTTTTTTGTAAAAATTTAATAAAAGATAGAATGTTGCTCATTCTATAAATGGTTTGTCGTAATATTCCTACATGTTTCCCTCTCGACGTTCTCTTATCTTATAAATACCCAGGGCCATATACAAAGGGTGCACCCACTACTAAAGGATGCACCCACACCCTGGCTTCTTCCTGCACCTACATAGAATGATACACAATACCCTGATTCTCCATCCACTACGGGAAGGAGGCTAATACCTCCTTGCATTCTTGTAGCCTATCCTAGCACCACCCTTCCACCCTTATTTGGTTTTTATTAGTATTCTCTGACATTCTTGGACTCTGTCATTCGCAATTACAGATACAATTAATTTCTTCAACACTCTGTCAATAAATACCCTCATGTTTCCTGCGGATTCCTCTCTTCACTATTTTGGACTCACCTCTTCACAGTTGCGGACGCACCTCTTCACCATTACAGATCCACACAGTAGTAATTTTGATCTGCTTATCACAAATTAATAACCTGGATTTCATAATAATTTCACATATAGTATCTTGGTTATACACCTGACTACTCTGATGGGAGAAATCATTCTTTGGCATTGGATCTCTTAAACACCTCAATCAACGGTGAAGAACAATACAAACTTAAATCATTTTTTACAATTTCACTCCCATCCTAGTGGTTAACTCACCTACATATTGAACCAACGAAATAACTTACAGTTGTTGATCTAAGTCATGTTTTCATCTGGATCGTTGAAGTATGTGACCCCTACCTAATTTCGCTAATCTCAATTTTGACTTTCTTTGTGCTAGTTCACCTAGCAAAATTATTTCCATCCTTTTATCAAAATCCTCCTTTAATATTCATCGTTCAAACTTTAAGCGCCTACCAGATTCCGCAGATTTCAAAAGTTCATTAACCCATGCATGTTGAATCAACAGAACTGTTCTCCATTGTAGATCTAACTCAACAATCAATTTTGGTCGTCAATCTTGATCCTACTTGCTCCTTGCTTTTTTATCAAGGAAATCTCCCGTAGTCATTGATCTTCATTCACCTCTAATTTCCACCATCCGATCTCGAGTTGCGACTTCTCACAATTTTATTTCCACATTCATCCTGATCCGTTGATATTTGTCTTGGGTTGTTTGTGACTGTTGATCTTTGTCTCGGACTATTTATGACCGTTGATATTCCAGACTGCAGATTTCTTGACTATGAAATTTCTCAAAGTGTATTTCTACACTTAGCTTTCTGCCTCAACCGTTCTGCACTGTTGATCTCCTTTGAGTTTCTTCATGACCGCTGATCTTATGGAATGCGGGATGCGGAGTGTGGGTTCTCAAAAGCTCAAACATTGCTTTCCCACTTCTCCACCTTTCATTTTCCTCCCTAATATTTTTGCATTGTCGATCTTTTGCAGATGTCTTTCTGACCGTCAATCATACGGATCTCGAGATGCGAAAGTAAAAAATGAGCTTATGCTCTTCCTCTTTCTGGACTTTCCTTTCCACACTTCCTTTTCCATACTGCGGAATACAGAAGTCAGAAACTCAATGTTTCCAAATACGAGCTTATGCTTCTCCTGCTTTCTGGACTTTCCTTTCCGCACTTCCATTTCTGCAGGGAGGCAGTGTGGAATTCAGAAACTCAAGTTTTCCATGATTTCAACCTTTTGATTTCCATGGTTCCACATGACCTTTTGATTTCCGCACTTCCCTTTGTTATATTTTTATCATTAAGCTAGCGATACATTAGGATCTTTAACTGAGAGAATAACAAGCACAACAATTAAACATAAGAGACAATGAACACAGTGTTTATCCTCGGGGTAACCATAAATGGTGAAAACCCCACAACTTCCTCAGAGATAGAATTAGCACCAAAAATAGAACCCAAAACAGTAAGGTGATCTCCCGACAGCAGTAACCTTCTTTCTGTCTAGCCCTAGTGTCTTCTCCTTCGTCAACTATGTTCTACACTTAAGTGTGTATGAGATGTGTGATCAATAGAGAGGCCAGCTCTCTATTTATACTAATTCCTGACTTGACTAAACCCTACTAGAGCTGACCTCTCTAGGAGAGTCTAATAACCCTAGTGCCCCAGAACTGCGGGGACTTTAACCCTTAGCCAATAGGAGGGTTACCCACAATGACTTGACATGACTTGTTTACATTATAGAACTTCTCGATAGGAACATCGGGGCATGAAATGTCTCAAGTACATCTCGGAATAAACATCGGGTTACAATATATAAGAAATACAAGTGAAATACATTCCAAAGTTACATATACATCAACACTCCCTCTTAACTAGGAAGGTTTTCTTTTGACACAATTTTCAGCACAAGTTTTATTCTCTGTATCTTCTAGATCATCATCGATTCTCGTCATCTTCAAGTCATCTCCATCATAGGATCTAGATCATCACTCGATCTGGATCACCACTGGACATCATCACTGGATCTGGATTATCACTCAATCTGGATAATCACTCGATCTGTATCATCACTGCTAGATCATCATCACTGGATCTGGATCATCATCACTCGATCTGTATCATCACGGGTGATATCTCTTGATTCTTCTCATCATAGGAATTTCTACAGATCCATCCCTTTTTCATGCTAGATGCACATCTACAGAGCCAGTCCTTTTTCATGCTAGATGTATCATCATAGAGCTAGTCCTTTTTCATACTAGATGTGGCATCTACATAGAGCCAGTCCTTTTTCATACTGGATGAGTCTTCATAGAGCTAGTCCTTTTTCATACTAGATGTGGGATCTACATAGAGCTAGTCCTTTTTCATACTAGATGAGTCTTCACAGAGCTAGTCCTTTTTCATACTAGATGTGGGATCTACACAGAGCTAGTCCTTTTTCATACTAGATGTGTCTTCACAGAGCTAGTCCTTTTTCATACTAGATGTGGGATCTACACAGAGCTAGTCCTTTTTCATACTAGATGTGTCTTCATAGAGCTAGTCCTTTTTCATACTAGATGTGGGATCTACATAGAGCTAGTCCTTTTTCATACTAGATGTGGGATCTACACAAAGCTAGTCATTTTTCATACTATATGTGTCTTCATAGAGCTAGTCCTTTTTCATACTAGATGTGGGATCTACACAGATCTAGTCCTTTTTCATACTAGATGTGTCTTCACAGAGCTATTCCTTTTTCATACTAGATGTGGGATCTACACAAAGCTAGTCCTTTTTCATACTAGATGTGTCTTCACAGAGCTATTCCTTTTTCATACTAGATGTGGGATCTACACAAAGCTAGTCCTTTTTCATACTAGATGTGTCTTCATAGAGCCAGCCCTTTTTCATGCTAGATGTGGGATCTACACATACATCTGACAATGGAAAGAACCAATCCTCTCACCATGTCACAGCTCTTACATCTGACCATGGAAGGAACCAATCCTCTCACCATGTCGAAAGGACCAGCACTTACATCTGACCATGGAAGGAACCAATCCTCTCACCATGTCAGAAGGGCACAACACTTACATCTAACCATGGAAGGAACCAATCCTCTCACCATGTCAGAAGGGCACAGCACTTACATCTAACCATGGAAGGAACCAATCCACTCACCATGTCAGAAGGGCACAGCATGGACACATCACTTCCTCTTGGGAGGAATCTCGATCTAGAGAACACCAAGCTTATCCCTAAAGTACTCAAACTTCACCCTAGCCAATGGCTTAGTCAATACATAAGCTATCTATTCGTCCATCGCAACATACTGGAGCTTCACTACTCCTCTCTGCACCATATCCTTGATATAGTGATACTTGATCTTGATATGCTTCGACTTGTCTTGGAACACTGGATTCTCTGACAACTTTGCACAACTCTGGTTGTCACAGTATATACAAGTAGCATCTAACTGGAGATCAAATAAATCAGACAGTAGCTTCCTCAACCATACTGCCTCACAACTAGCTGAATAGGCTGCAACATATTTTGCTTCAGCTATACTCAGTGCCACAAAGGATTGCTTCCTGCTAAACTAAGAGATCACACCTGATCCCATACTGAAGCAACACCCTGAAGTGCTCTTCCTATCAATGGCACTACCTGCCCAATCTGAATCAACATAACCCTCCAGGTTAATCCTTTGATTGGTCTTATACTTGAGCCCATAATCAATCGTACCCTTTAGGTACCTCAGAATGTGCTTTGCAGCAATCAAGTGAACATGTCTCGGATATGTCAAGTATTGGCTTAAGGTGTTCAGAGCAAAGAAAATATCTGGTCTCATGTTTTTCAGGTACATCAAGGACCCAGTCATCTGATGATACATTGTGGCATCAATCGACTCTGATGAAGCAACACTCAATAGCTTCAAGTTCAATTCCATAAGTGTGATTAATCCCTTGCAGTCCATCATCCCAAATCTCTTCAAGATCTCTACTGCATACTTCCCTTGTCCAAGGAATATTCCATCTGTATTCTGCCACACCTCCATACCTAGAAAATAATGCATCATACCCAAGTCCTTCATTTCAAACTCGACAACAAGATTTCTCTTCATATCAGAAATCAACCCATCCATACCTATCACAAACAGATCATCTACATATAGTAGGAGCATCATTGGGTTGCCATATTCAACCTTGTAGTAAAGGTTGGAATCTACTTTATTCCTAGTAAAGCCCAAACTAGATAGAAAGCTGTCAATTTTGTCATACCATGTCTTAGGTGCCTATTTCAAGCTGTACAGGGCTTTATTCAATCTACACACATGAGACTCCCTGTCATGTGTCTCAAAACCGAGTGGTTGCTCCATATACACTTCCTCTTCCACTACACCATTCAAGAAAGCAGTCTTGACATCCATTTGGTGTAGCTTCCATTTCATCATTGCAGCCAAATAAAGTACCGATCTGATGGAAGTGTATCTGGCTACAGGTGCAAAGGTTTCTTCATAGTCTATTCCTTCTTTGTGGGAGAAACCACGAGCAACAAATCTTACTTTATATTTTTCTAAGCTACTGTTTGTAGCATGCTTAATCTTGTAGATCCACTTGGAAGTTACAACTGACTTCCCTTCTGGTCTTGGGACAACATCCCAAACATCATTCTTCATGATTAATTGATACTATTCGATCATAGCATCCTTCCATTCTTTCTGTTCTACTGCTTCTTCATAATTGGAAGGTTCTTTATTAATGAAATCACATAGTAATGCTAGATAACTGGAATAGGATTTGGTCCTCTCTCTTTCTCTGTGATTCTCTTCTGGAACCCCATATCTTTCCGCACCTTAGATAATTTCTTGTACCCAAGCAGGTTTCCTCTTGTGAGGATTCTTCTCCTAAGGTGGATCTACAAGTCTTTGTGGTTCTTCAAATTCTCGATCTTCTTCTTGAGTTTCTTTGTTCATGATTGTATCATGAATTCTGGGTGCTTCTGCTTCTTCAGGTTCTTTAGCAGGTTTCTTTCTGGATTTGATGTAGGTTGAATATTTGTCAAATGTTACATCCCTACTGATGTCAATATTCTTGAACTCTGGGAAGTATATTCTGTAATCCTTTGAGCTTTCAGAGTATCCCACAAATATACCCTTCTTTCCTAAAGGATATAATTTTGTCCTCTTCTCTTTTGGAATGTGTATGTACACTAGACAACCGAATATTCTGAGATGGTTGACTTCTGGTTTCTTGCCAGAGAAGACTTCTTTAGGAGTCTTGTTCTCGAGTACTCTGTGTGGAGTATGTTTCTGTACATACACCGTTTTTCTGGCTGCTTCTTCCCAAAGATGCATAGGAAGATCTTGATCATGAAGCATAGCTCTTGCAGCTTCCATGATGGTTCTATTCTTCCTTTCTGCAATCCCATTCTGTTGTGGATTATATGGGGTGGACAACTCCCTCTTAATCCCCGAGTCTTTGCATAATTCTTTGAATTCATTTGATGTGAATTCTCCTCCATTATCTGATCGAAAATTTTTGATCTTCTTTTCAGTGTGGTTCTCGATCAACCCTTTGAATTCCTTGAACTTGCTGAATACTTCATCTTTTTTCTTCATGAAGTAAATCCATGTCTTCATAGAAAAGTAATCAATAAAAGAAACATAGTATACATACCCACTTAGTGAACTTGATTACATTGGTCCACATACACTGGAGTGGATGATTTCCAAGATTCCTTTTTCCTTGCTCTTGCTACTTGGAAATGTCTTCTTTGTATTCTTTCCTTTGGCACATCCTTTACAGACTCCATCATGTTTTGCTTGAATTTTTGGCCTTGAATTTCTGGAATACCTTCAACAACTTTTCTTGCAAGTGGTAGTTCTCTATAATGCACGTGTGCAAGCCTTCTATGCCAAAGTTCATTTGGTTCTACTGACTCATGAACCCAAGCTTGTTCTGGTTGGCCCTTCAACTTGTATAGACCTCCTTCTTGTTCCCCAATCACTATTGCATCGTCAAAAGTCTTTCCCTTTGGCCACATAAGAACTTGGCCATCTACGAAAGAAACCCTCATTCCTTTTTCATCTAATGCAGATATGGAGAGGAGGTTCTTCTTTAGTCCTGGAACAAATAATACATTCTTCATCTTCAAGACTTTCTAGAGTCTAGTTTATAGGAGGATTCACCACTACCTTTTATTGGATACTGGTAGTCATCCCCAAGTTTCACCTTGTGAGGTGACTCATGTGCAGATAGCTTCACAAATGATTCTTTGAATCCCGTCATGTGCTTGGAAGCACCACTGTCTATGAGCCAATCATTGCTTCCATGTGAAACAGTTCCCATAAGAGCAGAGATCAGCACATATTCTTCATCACTTGAAGAATCACTTTCTTGTCTGATTCTCTTTGTGGAAGGTTCATCATCCTCTGCAGCATGCGCATGATGTCTTCTCGTGTTTTCCTTCTTCTTCTTTAAGTTCCCCTTATTAGGGCAGAATTTGGATATGTGACCTTTCTCATCACATCTGTAACATCTAATGGCAGACAGATCTCTTCTAGAGTGTGAGATCTTACCTTTGGAGTGATGATGGTTCCTTCTGGTTTTCTTGGTGTGGGTTGTGAGAGCTTGATCTTCACTTCCCATCTTTTCTTCTCGAGCTGCTATCTGAGCTTCTTCTTGAGAGCATTCTTCCCATAGTCTGCTGAACTTGACTAACTTCTTTCTGGCAGAAATCCCTTGAATAAAAGAGTCCCATGATCTAGGGAGACCATTCAAGGTGGTCATCACAATCTCTGCATTTTCCACTTCTTCATCTACTGCTTCCAGTTGTTCCTTGATCTGATATACCCTTGTAAAGTAATACTGGATGGTCTCAGCATTCTGTATCTTTACATTCTTCAATTGGTTTCTCAGAGTCATTTTCTGGTTTATGTTCTTCCCTTCAAACAATTTGGTTAGGGCATCAAAAATAGCTTTAGGTGTCTTGAGGGAGGACACCTGCAGTATGAGGTGATCCTTGATTGAATCAACAATAATCCTCTTTTCCATAACCAACTTCTTCTTATGTAAGGCCTTATCCTCATCTCCCTCTGGAACTAGAACCTCCTCATTGATATAGGAGTCCAACTCATTTTCTTCTAGGACCAGGGAGATCCTATACTTCCAGGATCGGAAGTTATCAGCTCCCTCAAGCTTTTCATCAAGCTTGGTATGATGAGACATCTTAACTGAGAACCTCAAATGGAAATACAAAATATTTAGATCTTACCAGGTCAAGATGTCGGATCTGGATTTGGAGCTGAAATCCTGTAGTCCTGGTTCAGTAGCAGATTAGGGTTTTGCTTTTCTGGAGTTCTGTCCAACCAAATGCTTTGAATTTGATCCGTAACTTTGATTTTGGGGAGGATATCAATCCAGGACTGGGTTCATTAAAAAATATATCTTCTGTGAAAAACCCTAATTTCTAGCAGTAGTGTTGGGTCCAAAACTGAAAAACCTCAGAATTGGATTCTGCTTTGACAGAAAGATGCGCCCTAAGGATGAGAGTTATCCAACCTTCTTTTTCTAAAAATTTGTGGAGGAAGATCCACAAATTAGGGAGCCCTAGTTCCCGTAGCTGCATAGTGTCTTCTTCTCAGGTTAGCTCTGATACCATGTTATATTTTTATCATTAAGCTAGCAATACATTAGGATCTTTAACTGAGAGAATAACAAGCACAACAATTAAACACAAGAGACAATGAACACAGTGTTTATCCTCAGGGAAACCATAAATGGTCAAAAACCCCACAACTTCCTCAGAGATAGAATCAACACCAAAAATAGAACCCAAAATAGTAAGGTGATCTCCCGCCAGCAGTAACCTTCTTTTTGTCTAGCCCCAGTGTCTTCTCCTTCCTCAACTATGCGCTACACTTGAGTGTGTATGAGATGTGTGATAAATAGAGAGGCCATCTCTCTATTTATACTAATTCCCAACTTGACTAAACCCTACTAGGGCCGACCTCTCTATGAGAGTCTAATAACCCTAGTGCCCCGGAACTGCGGGGACTTTAACCCTTAGGCAATAGGAGGGTTACCCACAATGACTTGACATGACTATTTACATTATAGAACTTCCCAATAGGAACATCGGGGCATGAAATGACTCAAGTACATCCCAGAATAAACATCGGGTTACAATATATAAGAAATACATTCCTAAGTTACATATACATCAACATCCTTTCCGCACTGTGGAATGCAGAAGTCGAAAACTCAAATTTTCACAACTTCTCATGTTTGCACTTTGCTCTTTTGCACCCGCACCTTCTTTCTGAATCATTGATCTGTTTGCAGAACAATTCTCAATCGTGCGATCTTGATTAACTGTTTAACTTCACCTCATCCTTATGTCCTTTGCAGATCTTATCCCCAACCACTGGATCTCGTGCGGGAAGCTTTGTGACCATCGAATCTCATCTCTTCCTTAGATCTTTTGTGGATCTAATGTGGATCTCACCATGACTTTGCAGATCTACACGATTTCTTTGTGGAATCTTATCTATAGCTGTAGATTTTACTTCGGCTTCAATCTAAACCGTCTACCCAACGATACCTGAGCATCATGCCTGATTGAACCGGTGTAGTTCATCCTGAGCTCTCTACGTGACTCCTCTGATTTCAAAATACGGGCTCCTTCATATTCAACATGTGGGCATCCTTATCTACTGTTCTGCGGGATTCCTTAATTGCCATAAATGCCAACCTATATTGCCATGCTGCCAACATAAAATTATTAATTGTTGTGTAATTAATATATTGTATTAGTGTTCTATAAAGTTGTACGCTTTAATAAAAAAAACATTAAGACTCCACATTGTTTTATTGTCTAGTATAAAAAAAATACTTACAAGGTTTTATACTTTAGTAAAGATTCACCAAGAGTTTACACAATTTTATAATTCATTGAAAATTTTGCTAATGTTTTACAAGATTATATAAATCAGTTAAAGATTTCCCTAAAAATTATATATGCATATTAGATTATTGAAAAAAAGCCTTCCAATTTTCCTCTCTATCATTATGATTCGCCCATTTATTATACATATAAATTTAGGGAGGTTATTAAAAATTTCCTTAATCAAGTCCTAGCCTAGATGAGAGACATTTTTCTGATCCATGAGAAAACAATGAAAATACTCTATAGGAAAATGTATGCAGGAAAAGCACAAGGGTCTTCCCATTGACTACAAGAACAGTGGAGGATTTTTCTTGTGGTTATTTTTCTCCTAAATGATAGAGAAAGGGTAGTGATAAAATTTTGAATCCAAATGGTTGTTGCATGAAATCTATGTCTAGGATGGTCCAAGATGACCTAATGGTTTCACTAAATACTTGTAGGTCATTAAGCAATGACATTCTTCTATGTTACCAAAAAATGAGTGTGGATTCTATTAAATATGATATAACAGTGACATTCAAGCAGGTGTTAAGTCCGAGCTTATATGGTTACAATTAACTCATCATTCTATCCAATGATGGAGCCTTTGCTCATGGATCCATAACCTTAAATATTATTGGACATAATGAATTTTTTTACTCATGGTAATAGATAAATCCTTTGAAGTAAATTAAAGGGAGATTACTCACTATGAGGCACAACAAGGGAAGGTTTAGTTCTTTCTCACTATTGAACCTGGAAGGAAACCTATGCTAAGATGATTTATGTATTTGAGTAGGATTTTTTTAAGAAGGAATTGAAAAAATGGACACTAGCAAGGGTGCTCCTATGTTTTTTACGGTATTCCTCAAGCTAAGGAAAACACTTTTGGAGACAAGTTGAAAGAGTTTCCCTCTTGGGAGGTGAGGAAAATTCCAAAGAGGCTAGAAAGAATGATACATAACATAAAAATATTTTTAATGGAGAAGAAATGCTTACAGATGTTGAAGATGATGGCAAAGAAACTATACATTGAAATGTCAAAGATAATGCTCTTATTGGTAATTTTTGGCTTGCGTTGCTTTGTTGATCTATCATTGTTGGTCTGCTATAAGGTAAGGTCTAGTCAGACTTACAAGACAATGGTTGTTATGATTCAGACCATTTATAACTTGAAGAATGTCCAACAAAACTTTTGTGGAGGGTAAATTGTTTCTTTTGAAAGCGAGGATGCGAGAAAGATAAAAGGGATGAAGATCGAGATTTCTTCTAATCCCGAGAGTTAAACTAAAAGTGATATTGATACAAGGAAAATGAAAAGGAAGAGAAGGTAGTAGAAGTCGTTTTGTTCAATGAAAGACTTTGGTTGAGGCTATATTACTGGAGCTAAGGAATTGAAAGGGAATGCTATAGCTTCTTGACTTTTTTTCCTAATTATAAAAATCATGAGTTCTCAATTGAGAATGATCAATAGTGCTTCAAAGGAATCAATGATTCTTTTGTCAATTATTATTTTGAGTTGAAGAATATTCATATAGACCATTCATTTTTCCACCTATGTTGAGCAAGTTAAATCAATAGCTTATTCTTTCGATTAGTTCCAATTTAGTTCCTAGAGTGGATCTCTAATGGAATGGTTAGTTTGAGTTGAAATTTGTAAATTTAATGTAGAATTTCTGAGAATTTTTTTTTAATTTTTGTTAGGTGTACGACATTGTGCTTGGAATATATTTGAACACTTCAAAAAATCACACTTTCTATACAATTCTGGGTAGGTCAAAATGAGCATACTCTGAATATATTTAAAGTTTTGTGCATTTTTGAAGTATATTGTTTGATATTGCAACTTACTATAAATTTAGAATCTTAAAGTTCTAAATTTTGAAGTTCCTCAATGTACATCACCAAACTTATAACAACTCGATTTTAGCTAATCTTTCCAATCTTTTTTTATCTATTGACATATTATTGCACATTTTTAGATCAATTGTTAGTTTATTTAATTTTTAATATATCATTAATCAAGTAAATATACATCTTAGTATAGATTAAGAAATAATCAATATTATAAAATATATTGTTTTGAAATATTCCAAATAAAATTAATTGAAACATGAATAAGACTTAAATTATGAAATATATTATTTTGAAATATATTCCAAATAAAATTAATTTAATGAAACATGGATAATACTTAAATATGGTAGTGAAAATTCCAATTAAGATAATTTTTTAATATGTAAATCTAGTATATATCATTATTGAAAATTTTAATTTTTTTTAATGTTTAAATCTAATATATGTCATTATTGAAAATTTTAAATCTTTTTTTATGTGTAAATCTAATATATGTCATTATTGAAATTTTCAATTTTTTTGTATCTAAATCTAATATATGTCATTATTGAAAAATTTAATGTCCCCAATTAAGATATTTCTAAGTCCCCGAAGGGAACATTTATAGATAGGTCAGTTGGATTAATTTGTCTCGGTAGGATTTTAATTTTTACAGGTTGTAAATGTAAAATTTTAAGTTAAAAAAAATATTAAAACAATTTTACAAGATTGTAATTTTGGCAGATTATTATTGGTTAAAAAATGTATGATGTCATGCCTTGAAAAATGTTGCGCGTTGGTGGAAAGTTGTTCATATTTACTATACCAATGTGGTTGATGTCTGATTAATTTAATTTTTGTTTTATGACAACCCATTCCTCAAAGCAGCATGGCATACATTAGTAAAAAGTACCACATTTGAAGAACAACACAGTGGTATTGAGGCCACTTTCTCTCACACAATCTTCATTTTCTTCTTCAGTTTCACTGGCTTTGTTGTTTGGTTGCTTGCTTTTCACCTCCAAACTTAGAAGGACAAGGAATAACAGTTGCTTGCTTGCTCTTTACGTGCAGATTAAGAAGAGGGAAGGAAGGCCAGTGAGTGAAGAAGTCAGTCACTTCGTTTACTGGCAGGATGGAAGAACCGCAGGCGGCTTTGACAGACATCCAATTTGGCATTGCATCCTCCAAAGAAATTGTAAATGGATGCACAGAATAGAGAAGAATAATGGGAACGTATGGTCCAGGACTCGAGTTCTAGTAACCCGTGTGGTTAGATTATTTATAGTCCTAATATCTGAATTTTTCTTTATCCTCTTTTAGTTTTATCTCTTTTCGAGTTTCCTGCGCGAGTATGGTGTGAAATCGTATAGATCCAATGCTCAAACGAGTTTTTGGTCTAGGAATAGTCTCCTTCTATGTAAGGTTAGACAAAATCCTACATCCTCGTCGTTTCATGCTTTCTAGAATTCTTTTGGCAGTAGTTTTGATGCAGAAAACTAGCCCATCTGTAATTTCTTTAGCAAGTTTAAAGGTTCTAGAATCAGCGTTTCCAAGCAAAGATATATTTTCGAGTGATCGAAGATTCACCGATTTCAGGTCGGAAGGTTAGTATTTAGCTAGACTTGAGGTGGAGAAAAACGTCTTTTGCCTACTTTTCCGTTCAAAATCGTGGTCAATTTGTTCCTTTAGTCACCCGATCAAAAACCATATTGATAAATCACCTTTACATAATGCATTCTATATACAGCCCCGCCACTTGCATCCACAGAATCGTTTTATCGAGTTTACCTCGACACAACTAGAGAGGCAAAGGCTTCTTCGAAAGCAATAAGTAAAGGCGAAAGAGAGGTGGTATAGGTTAGTTTAACCCATTGACTCAAAAGCAATTGACTGTGGAAAAAACCAATACCAGTAGCAAGAGAGGCTGTAGAGGTCCCTTAGGCATAGGTCGTTCTTCGGTAGTAGAGACAAAGACAGGGGCAAAGAAAGTAGCAGGAAAGCAAAAAGAAAAAGTAGAAAAGGTGGAAGCAGAATAAGGAGTCGCAGATCCAGCTGGAAATGAACCATAATAAAATTCATCATATCTAGTTCCTCACAAACTGGAGCATGCCCGGAGAAATGATTTTTCTTGTTTACTTTGATGAATAGATGCATTGCGGTGTGGTTTTTCTTGTTCTTTCGGGCCTGCTTGGTATCTTTTTGTATGCTTTGGTTTTATTTTGAAAATAATCCCTAGTTTCAGGTTAGATTAATTTTTGTTTTTCTCCATGCATATGTGAGTTTGGTAGTGCTGGTAGTTGCTCAATTTTGGCTTCTATCTGCTTGCAATCACAAAGATTCTATATACCCTTGTAAATTGAGTCTAATGCTCGAGTGTTCGAGTCTAATGCTTGAGTGACGAAAGGAAAAAAATGTGTTTGTTAGTTTTGAGTTGTTTTGCATTTACGGATTTGTTTTAGGAAATTTTGAAATTTTACTGAAAACTCTGTAATGAAGAGTTGTTTTAGGTTGCCGAGTGTCGGAAAACAAGGTTTTTATTTTGGGTTTTGGAATATGAAGTATAAATTGATTTATTTTCCTCTTATTATTCTTTTTGTAGAAGTAATATTTAAATTAGACTGGACTTGTGCGATATTTGTTAAGGAAGGTTCTGGTTATACTCTAGTGAATTCCAGGGAAGTCCAAAATATTCAGGTTGAGGAGGCTTTGTGGAAACTACGAAAGAAAAGTAGGTGACGCACAGCCTTCCATCTGGAAATGTGTCTGGATTGAAGGGAATGATAAGTGGATGAGTCATGAACTTAAGTGCAGAGTTTTTGTTGTTCCTCGATATCGACTCGGTGTGGGTCAGGGATCAGGAGGTTAGAGGCTGTTTGTGGAAGAAATAAGCTATTTGTAAGCTAAAGAGCACGATTTCTAGTGCTATGAATACATGGATGTATAAAAGGGATGCTGACCACAAGCAATCTAAACAAGGATTGGCTAAGCGAGTGAAATTTGTAGTGAATTTGGAATCTGGCAGTGAAAATGATGGAGAGCAAACCTATATAACATCTATCTTTCTATGATGATATGGAATTTTGAAAATTGTTATAAAATGATGATATGGAATTTTGAAAAATGTTTTGATGTGTGTAAAAAAATATATACTATATTTAAATTTTAAATTTTAAATTTTAAATTGTTTTATTATATTATTATTTATACATTATATTTGAATAAAGTTACTAATTAGACTTTATTAATGGTAATTTCTCCTCTTCTTTACTGCAATTATGAGGCAAATAATATATGTTAACTAAGTTAAAACTCATTTCATGCCAACTCGGTCGGAAACCACCTTTAAACTTTGAATGTAAAGAATGTGTATGTATGATATTCAAGTTAAATGAACACTTTTACGGGAAAATATTAACATCTCCTCTATGACCATGTTCTTGAAAAATGTTACCTCTTATTAGCAATAATATAAGCATGTGTAGATGGGAAAATATTAACATCTCCTCTATGACCATGTTCTTGAAAAATGTTACCTCTTATTAGCAATAATATAAGCGTGTGTAGACGGCAGTTAATGGCGGTGTTTTCATTACCTGTCCTTTCTGGACTTGGGTTTAATGGAGGTGAAAAATTTGCTAATTTGTTAATTTGCTAAACTCATAGTTAATTTGTGGGTTTTAGGCTTATTTATCCATTTCAGCTTGGATAACTACATCCACGTATGCAACGGTCATCTTGAATACAACTTTGGGGTTGATTGGATTTTTGCAAATCTCCTGTATTTTAGATTTTGGCCTGGTTTTTTAAATAAGAAACTTTAACGGTAGATTTTGGCCTGGGTTTTTAAATAAGAAACTTTACCCTCTGTTAGCTCAATGAACTTAGGTCTCTTCACAAAACAATTTTTTTTAGGATTTTTCTTTCAAGTAGGATTTTTGTTCTGCCAAGATGAATGTTATCAAGTATAAGATGCTCATCCTTCAGGTCAAAGTTATAACTTGGAGTGCCGCTTCTCTTGGTCATTCCTCATCTTTTATCCGTTAACATTTTAATTAAGGTTAAACTCATGAATAGGCTGGTTATACTTGTATAGTTGTATATTTCTAGGATTTTAGTTGGAGGAGTTTCAATTGAATTTCATGTATCACTTGGTTATATCTGATCCATGAGAAAACAATCACGGTTGACTACAAGAACATTGGAGGATTTTTCTTGTGGTTATTTTTCTACTAAATGACAGAGAAAGGGTATTGCGAAAAATTTGAATCCAAATGGTTGTTACATAAAATATATGTCTGGGATGGGCCAAGATGACCTAATGGGTTCACTAAATACTTGTAGGTAATTAAGCAATGACATTATTCTATGCTACTAAAAAATGAGTGTGGATTCTATTAAATATGATATAACAATGACATTCAAGCAGGTGTTAAGTCCGAGCTTATATGGACAAAATTAACTCATCATTCTATCCAATGATGGAACCTTTCCTCATGGATCCCTAAACTTAAATATTACAGTGGACATAATGAATTATGTTACTCATGGTAATAGATAAATCCTCCGAAGTAAATCAAAGGGAGATTACACACTATGAGGCACAACAAGGGAAGGCTTAGTTCTTTCTCACTATTGAGCCTGGAAGGAAACCTATGCTAATATGATTTATGTAGTTGAGTAGGCTTTTTTTAAGAAGGAATTGAAAAAATGGACATAGGCATGGGTTCTCCTATGTTTTCTACGGTATTCCTCAAGCTCAGGAAAACACTTTTGGAGACAAGTTGGAAGAGTTTCCCGCTTGGGAGGTGAGGAAAATCCTGGTGAGGCTAGAAAGAATGATACATAACATAAAATATTTTTAATGGAGAAAAAATGCTTACAAATGTTTAAGATGAAGGAAAAGAAACTATACATTGAAATGCCAAATATAATGCTCTTATTGGTAATTTTTGGTTTACATTGCTTTGTTGTTCTATCTTTGTTGGTCTTCTATAAGGTAAGGTCTGGTTAGACTTACAGGACAATGGTTGTTATGATTCAGACCATTTATAACTTGAATAAAGTCCAACAAATTTTTTTTGGAGGGTAAATCGTTTCTTTTGAGAACGAGGATACGAGAAAGAGAAAAAGGATGAAGATCAAGATTTCTTCTCGTCCTGAGAGAAACTAAAAGTGAATGATTGATACAAGGAAAATAAAAAGGAAGAGAAGGTAGTAGAAGTCCTTTTGTTCAATGAAAGACTTTGGTTGAGGCTATATTACTGGAGCTAAGGAATTGAAAGGGAATGCTACAGCTTCTTGACTTTTTTTCCTACTTATAAAAATTATGAGTTCTCAATTGAGAATGATTAATAGTGCTTCAAAGGAATCAATGATTCTTTTGTCAATTATTATTCTGAGTTGAAGAATATCCATATACACCATCCATTTTTCCACCTATGTTGAACAAGTTAAATCAATAGCTTATTCTTTCGATTGAGTTCCAATTTAGTTCCTAGAGTGGATCTCTAATGGAATGGTTAGTTTGAGTTGAACTTTGTAAATTTAATGTGGAATTTCTGAGAATATTTTTTTAATTTTTGTTAGGTGTACGACAGTGTGCTTTGAATATATTTGAACACTTCAAAAAATCACACTTTCTATACAAGTCTGGGTAGGTCAAAATGAGCATACTCTGAATATATTTGAAGTTTTTTGCATTTTTGAAGTATATTGTTTGATGCTGCAACTTACTATAAATTTAGAATCTTAAAGTTCTAAATTTTGAAGTTCCTCAATGTACATCACCAAACTTACAACAAATCGATTTTAGTTCATCTTTCCAATCTTTTTTTATCTATTGACATATTATTGCACATTTTTAGAGCAATTGTTAGTTTATTTAATTTTTAATATATCATTAAACATGTAAATATACATCTTAGTATAGATTAAGAAATAATCAATATTATAAAATATATTGTTTGAAATATTCCAAATAAAATTAATTGAAACATGAATAAGACTTAAATTATAAAATATATTATTTAGAAATATATTCCAAATAAAATTAATTTAATGAAACATGGATAATACTTAAATATGGTAGTGAAAATTCCAATTAAGATAATTTTTTAATATGTAAATCTAGTATATATTTTATTGAAAATTTTAATTTTTTCTAATTTTTAAATCTAATATATGTCATTATTGAAAATTTTAAATCTCTTTTTATGTCTAAATCTAATATATGTCATTATTGAAATTTTAATTTTTTTTTTTGGTCTAAATCTAATATATGTCATTATTGAAAAATTTAATGTCCCCAATTAAGATATTTTTATGTCCCCGAAGGGAACATTTATAGATAGCTCAATTGGATTAATTTGTCTTTGTAGGATTTTAATTTTTACAGTTTGTAAATGTAAGACTTTAAGTTAAAAAAAATATTAAAACAATTTTACAAGATTGTAATTTTGGCAGATTATTATTGGTTAAAAAATGTATGATGTCATGCCTTAAAAATTATGAGCTCTCAATTGAGAATGATCAATAGTGCTTCAAAGGAATCAATGATTCTTTTCTCAATTATTGTTCTGAGTTGAAAAATATCCATATAGACCATTCATAAATCAATAGCTTATTCTTTCGATTGAGTTCCAATTTACTTCCTAGAGTGGATCTCTAATGGAATGGTTAGTTTGAGTTGAACTTTGTAAATTTAATGTGGAATTTTTGAGAATATTTTTTAAATTTTTGTTAGGTGTAAGACGTTGTGCTTTGAATACATTTGAACACTTCAAAAAATCACACTTTCTATAGAATTCTGGGTAGGTCAAAATGATCATACTTTGGATATATTTGAAGTTTTATGCATTTTTGAAGTATATTGTTTGATGCTGCAACTTACTATAAATTTAGAATCTTAAAGTTCTAAATTTTGAAGTTCCTCAATGTACATCACCAAACTTACAACAACTTGATTTTAGTTCATCTTTCAAATCTTTTTTAATCTATTGACATATTATTGCACATTTTTAGAGCAATTGTTATTTTATTTAATTTTTAATATATCATTAAACATGTAAATATACATCTTAATATAGATTAAGAAATAATCAATATTATTAAATATATTGTTTTGAAATATTCCAAATAAAATTAATTGAAACATGAATAAGACTTAAATTATAAAATATATTATTTTGAAATATATTCCAAATAAAATTAATTTAATGAAACATGGATAATACTTAAATATGGTAGTGAAAATTCCAATTAAGATAATTTTTTAATATGTAAATCTAGTATATATCGTTATTGAAAATTCATTTTTTTTAATGTCTAAATCTAATATATGTGATTATTGAATTTTTTTTTTATGTCTAAATCTGATATATGTCATCATTAAATTTTTTTTTTTTTTTTCAAAATCTAATATATGCCATTATTGAAAAATTTAATGTCCCTAGTTAAAATATTTTTTAATATGTAAATTTAGTATATATCATTATTGAAAATTTTAATTTATTTTATGTCCAAATCTAATATATGTCATTATTGAACATTTTATTTTTTAATATCGAAATCTAGTATATATCATTATTGAAAATTTTATTTTTTAATATATAAATCTAGTATATGTCATTATTGAAATTCGTATTTTTTAATATATAAATCTAGTATATATCATTGTGGAAAATTTTAATTTAATCTAACATATGTCATTATTGAAAATTTTATTTTTTTAAATGTAAATCTAATATATCATTATTGAAAATTTCCAGTATATCCAAATATGCATAAAATATAATATCAGCAAATTCATAATGGAAAACTCACATCAAATCCCCAACTTAAATTTTGAAAGAGATTTTTGGTACTTGATTTTCATACCAAAATTGATGAGAACAACTACAAGTATTACTGTAGGCTCTTGAACCTTAAAAATTGAATAAAATAAGATCATATCAGATCCAAATAATTTGATATCAGATCCAAGAATGTGGAACAATTCTTCCAAGTGCCCCACCTAAACGGTAGATGCATAGTCTTCTCCCTTTTCAACAAAATTCTGAATATTGGTGCATGCAATCATGTAGGAATTTGTTGGAAGCTCAATATCAAAGAGATTGACTTGATCACTCCTAAATCCTAATATATCTTCCAAAATATCCAAATATTCACAAAATAAAATATCATCAAATTCATGAGAGAAAATTGACATCAAATCACCAGCAGCAATTTTGAAAGAGACTTTTGGCACTTGATTTTTCACACCAATATTGATGAGAACAGCTACAAGTATTACTGGAGGCTCTTGAAACTTAAAACTTGAACCAAATAATATTATATTAGATCCAAATAAGATCATATCATATCCAAATAAGTTCATATCACATCCAAGAGTGTGCTCCACCGAGATGGTAGATGTATAATGTTCTCCTTCAAAATTTTGAGTATTGTTGCATGCAATCATGTGGGAACTTGCTGGAAGTTCTAGATCAATGAGAGTGAATGAATAATGCCTACAATCTGATATTATTTCCAAAGTATTACTTATGTGCACACCAACAACAACATTAGAGAGAGAGAAGTTGAATTCCTCTTCATTTTCTGAAGGAATCACTGGAAAACTTTAGACAGAATTTAAAATAGAATCACTAGAGAATGTTTGCATATAATGGAAGGAGAGTTTTTCTTCAATAACAGAGATTAAAATGTATTATTATGGATTGGCTATATGAGAATATTAGAAATCAGATATCTCATAAACTTCCAAGGTAGCAGGAGAAGGAGTCACTCCAAGGAGACTTTCTTCAATTCAAATTGACTGTGTGGAAGATTATGCTTCTTCTTTGTCTTGAAAAACTTCATCATAGAGATTAGAGGTAGAGAGTTTTGAATAAATAACTCTTGTGGTGTTGGGTGTGCTATCCAAAATTCTATAATGATCCTCAATGTGCTTACAAAAGGTTCTATCCAATTATGTCCAAAGATCCTTTGGGTATTCAACAGAATCAATAAGGTAGCACAAGATTGGAGAAATGAATAGACATATCATTCCAAAATATCTATCACCGTTGTGTATCCAGTCGTTCTCATTTTCATAAGACTCTTTACCAAGTCGAATAGATACCTCATAGAGACCTTGTCCCTTTAGAGATGAAATCATATTCAATTTCCATTCTAAATATCTTGTGAATGGAGTAAGAAGAGGAACTAGAAATCTCAAATCCATATGAAGTTGTACCTGCAAAATATCACTTCAAAACCAAAAAAAAATGCAATATTTTAGAATCAAGCCTTCCCTCTTAACATGTACAGTTTTTCAGGATCTGTCACGCTCGCATTGCCACTTTGAAATAATTCATAGGAAGCAAGCCACTCTTTGCAGGACTTCTATGGAAACCCAGTTGTTTCTGGTGTACAATGGAGAAAAGACAGACTTGAATCTTTCCTCAGGAGGCTCTGATACCATATTAGAATTATTGTTCCATTAGATATTCAAGCAATGAGTGTAATCAGATTCCTAATTAGTATGCATTGAAAAGGAATGAATAATACACACTGAACAAAACAAATCTCACAAGAAACAAACAAGTATTGCTCATTATAATTATAGTATAAACTTCATTACTTCCCAACAGTATACAATGGTAATACATAAACGATAATTTGAATCATGAGAAATGAATTCGAATCTACCAACTCAATCTGACTGCATGGCTAACTAGAAGTGGCTAAATCACTATCGAAGTTCAACTAGCTAACTCCAGATGTCTAATTCAGTCTCTCAATCAGTTACAATCAATCAAACCAGTCTAACTGCAGTGGTAGGTGAGAAGTAGGTGAGAACTGGTGCCTTCCCCAATGCAGCCATGCATAATTGGCGCTAACTGAACTGGAGGATATCTAACTGAATGTAACTAAAGCATAACTAAGCTTAACTAGTTGCCAACTACCAAAAACTAAAGGAGGTTGGTGTCAGCACTCCTAGTGGCTCTTAAAATATAAGGATTGGTCTAGGAGGCACCTAAACTGATGCATGCAAGTGCATTCAGTTCCAGTTAGCCTCTATCGGTGTTCCCCACACCCTAGTGACAGGTACATGTGGTCCCATTAGGCTAAGTGAACCCAATGGTATTAGTAGACCCAATAATAAATAAATGACTCCTAAGTTAGGAAAATATAATCTAATAGACATTTTGGACAAGGGAGGATTATAAATCCTAACACCCCCCCTAAATCCTAACTTGGACAACTATGGGCCCTGGAAACAAGGCCAAAAGTCACACACATACAATCTAAAAGATAAAAAAAATTGCTTAATAAAACGAGGAAATAGGGGAAAAACTCATGGGAAAACCCCCCCCTCAAAATAAGCAAGAATCAGGAAATACAAGTTAAAAACTTGCAAAATCTTTGCTGCAATTTGCAACACTATGCAACAACAAAGCAGTATTATGGTTCTTCTATGCAGCAGCATCCTGAATATGTGCATGAGAAACTCTGAATCCAAACTAAATGATTATGTCTGGAGGAATATTCCTCTTTGGAAGATGAATAATGTTCTCAACTGTATCAGAAATATAGACAGCTGCAAGATGAAAATTGGACCCATGTAGAGCAATTGAAATCAATCGATGAGAGAGAAAAAGTGCTTGAGAATTAGAACCATGTGAGGAACACCCAATAAACTGATATATTGAAGCCTTGAACATCGAACCATGTGAGGTATAATTAGCTCCAAGTGTTAGGAGCATGTGTCCAGATGAATGCAGAATGTCTCCCTCTTTACTAGTTCTGTGAGGAGATGAGCATGTGATCAAATAGAAAGGTAAAGAAGCCCTATGACTGTGGAGAGTGAATGCTTGAGCTCCATAATCCGATATATCTTCATAAATAACCAAATATTCACAAAATATACTATCATCAAACTCATAAGAAGAAACTAACATCAAATCCCCAGCAGCAACTTTGAAGGAGACTTGCGGTACTTGATTTTTCATACCAAAATTAATGAGAACAACCACAAGCATGACTGGAAGCTCTTAAAACTTAAAATTTGAACCAAATAATACAATATCATATCCAAATAAGATCATGTCATATCCAAATAATTTCATATCATATCCAAGACTATGCTCCATCGAGATGGTAGTTGCACAATTTTCTCCTTCTTCAAAATTCTAAGTATTGGTGCATTCAATCATGTAGGAATTTCCTGGAAGCTCAAGATCAATGAGAGTGAATGGATCACTCCTAAAATCTGATATTATTTCCAAAATATCCAAATATTCATAAAATATAATATCAGAAAATTCATAAAGGAATACTGACATCAAATCCCCAACAGAATTTTTGAAAGATATTTTTGATACTTGATTTTTCACACCAAAATTGATGAGAACAGCTACAAGTATTGCTCTAGGATCTTGAAACTTAAAATATGAACCAAATAAGATCATATCAGATCCAAATAATTTCATATTAGATCCAATAATGTGGAACAATGGTTCCAAGTACCCCACAAAAATGGTAGATGCACAATCTTCTCCTTTTTCAACAAAATTCTGAATATTGGTTCATGCAATCATGTAGGAATTTGATGGAAGCTCAAGATCACAGAGAGTGAATGGATCACTCCTAAATCCTAATATTTCTTCCAAAATATCCAAATATTCACAAAATACAATATCAACAATCTCATGAGAGAAAACTGACATCAAATCACCAGCAACAATTTTGAAAGAGACTTTTGGCACTTGATTTTTCATACCAAAATTGATGAGAACATCTACAAGTATTACTGGAGGCTCTTGAAACTTAAAACTTGAACCAAATAATATCATATCAGATCCAAATAATATCATATTAGATACAAATAAGTTCATATCACATCCAAGAGTGTGCTCCATCGAGATTGTAGATGCACAATTTTCTCCTTCTTCAAAATTCTGAGTATTGGTACATGCAATCATGTAGGAATTTGCCGAAATATCTAGATCAATCAGAGTGAATGAATCAATCCTACAATATGATATTATTTCTGAAATATACAAATTATTACTTAGCTGCACACCAGAAACAACATTAGAGAGAGAGATAAATTAATTCCTCTTCATTTTTTGAAGCAATCACTGGCAAACTTTGCACATAATTTAAAAAAGAATCATTGGAGAATGTTTGAATAGAATGGAAGGAGAGATTTTATTCAATAACAGAGATTCAAATGCTTTATTCTATATCATCCATATGAGAAGATGAGATATCAGAGATCTCATAAACTTCCGGAGCAACAGGAGAAGGAGTGACTCCAAGGAGACTTTGCTCAATTCGAATTGACTGTGTGGAAGATTATGCTCCTTCTTCATCTTGAACAACCTCATCAAAGAGAGTAGAGGCCAATAATTTTGAATAAATAACTCTTGTAGTGTTGGGTGTGCTCTCCAAATTGCTATAATGATCCTCATTGTGCTTACCAAAGGTTTTATCTAATTATGTCCAGAGATACTTTGGGTATTCAACAGAATCAATAAGGTAGCGCAAGCTTGGAGAAAAGGCCAGACATATTGTTCCAAAAGCTCTATCACCGTCATGTATCCAGTCATTCTCATATTCATAAGACTCTTTACCAAGTCCAATAGAGATCTTGTCCCTTTAGAGATGAAATCATCTTCAATTTCCATTCTGAATATCTTGCAAATGGAGTAAGAAGAGGAAAATTGTAAATCTTGAATCCATATGAAGTTGTACCTGCAAAATATCACTGCAAAACCATAAAAAATTTGCAATATGTTAGAATCAAGCCTTCCCTCTCGACATGTACACTTTTTCAGGTTTCTTCATGCCCTCACCGCCACTCTGAATGAATTCAGAGGAGGTTCTAATACCATAATAGAATTATTGTGCCATTAGATCTTCAGACAATGACTGCAATCATATTCTTAATTATTATGCAGTGAAAATGAATGAATAATACACACTAAACCAAAATTCCTTCCTTTCTTGTGCTTCTCTGGGAGTGACTTCTAGAACTTTATATCCTTCTTCAACTAATGCCCAAACATCCAGACCAATGGACATCAAATAGTGTTTCATTCTAACATTCCAAAAAACATGGTCTTCACCATCAAATATGGGGATTCTTATTGACATCTTCATCTGCTGATCCATAGTGATTTTAATAGGATCTTCTTTCTAGTGGCTAAATTGTGGTGAAGGATCCCATTCTGATACCAATTGAAGGATCATTTCTAGTCATTGAGAGGTGGGGGGGTGAATCAGTGACAAAAATTTACACACAATTTATTTTTATTTTAGCAAATGTAAAAAACAAAAATTAGACACAATGATTTATCGTGGAACCCAATAAGGTAAACCACCAATACGTTTCTATTATCTACAAAATTGTGTTTCTACAATATAAAATAGTTCTTTGCAAGCACCAACTTGTTGGAGACCACAATCCCCAAGTTTCTTAGCCACTACTGAAGGATGCACCCACACCCTAGCTTCTGCTTGCACCTACAGACAATGATACACCAATACCCTGATTCTCCAGCCATTACTGGAAGGAGGATAAGACCTCCTTGAATGCTTGTAGCATGTCCTATCACCACCCTTCCACCCTTATTTGGTTTTTGTTAGTCTTCTTTGAAATTATTGGACTCAATCATTTGCAATTACAAAGACAATTAATTTCTTCAACACTCTATCAATAAATACCCTCATGTTTCCTTCGGACACCTCTCTTCACTATTTTGGACACACCTCTTCACAGTTGCGGATGCACCTCTTCACCATTGCAGATCCACACAGCAGTAATTTTGATCTTCTTAGCACAAATTAATAACCTGGATTTCACAATAATTTCGCATATAGTCTCTTGGTTATACACCTGACTACTCTAATGACAAAAATCATTCTTTGGCATTGGATCTCTTAAACACCTCAATCTACGATGGATAACAATACAAACTTAAATCGTTTTTACGATTTCACTCCCATCCTGGTGGTTAACTCACCTACATATTGAAACAATGAAATAGCTTACAGTTTTTTATCTAAGTCATGTTTTCATCTGGATCGTCAAAGTATGTGACCCCTACCTAATTCTTCTAATCTCCATTTTGACTTTCTTTGTGCTAGTACACCTAGTAGAATTATGTCCATCCTTTGATTAAAATCATCCTTTAATTTTCGTCGTTCAAACTTTAAGTGCCTACCACATTCCGCATATTTCAAAATTTCATTAACCTGCGCATGTTGAATCAATGGAATTGTTATCCATTGTATATCTAACTCAACAATCAATTATGGTCGTTGATCTTGATCCTACTTTCTCCTTGCTTTTTTATTAAGGAAATCTCCCATAGTCATTGATCTTCATTCACCTCTAATTTCCACCGTCCAATCTCGAGTTGCGACTTTTCACACTTTTATTTCCACATTCATCTTGATCCATTGATCTTTGTCTTGGGTTGTTTGTGACCATTGATCTTTGTCTTGGACTGTTTGTGACTGTTGATATTCCAGACTGTAGATTTCTTGACTATGACATTTCTCAAAATGTCTTTCTACACTTAGATTTCTGCCTCAACCATTCTACACCATTGATCTACTTTGGGTTTCTTCATGAATATTGATCTTACAGAGTGTGGGATGCAGAGTGCAGGTTCTCAAAATCTCAAACGTTTCTTTCCCACTTCTCCACCTTTCGTTTTCCTCCCTAATATTTTTGCATCATCGATCTTTCGTAGATGTCCTTTTGACCATCAATCATATGGATCCCGAGATGTGGAAGTCGAAAACTCAATGTTTCAAAAAAGATCTTATTCTCTTCCACTTTCTGGACTTTCCTTTCCGCACTTCCTTTTCCATACTACGGAATGCAGAAGTCGAAAAATCAATGTTTCCAAAGACGAGCTTATGCTTATTCCACTTTCCGGACTTTCATTTCCACAGGGAGGAATGCGGAAGTCAGAAACTCAAATTTTCCATGACTTCGACCTTTTGATTTCCGCGGTTCCACATGACCTTTTGATTTCAGCACTGCAAAATGCAGAAGTGAAAAACTCATCTTTTCACGACTTCTCATGTTTGCACTCTACAATTTCGCACCCGCACTTTCTTTCTGAATCATTGATCTGTTTGCGGAACAATTCACAGCCGTGCGATCTTGATTAATTGCTTAACTTCACCTTGTCCTTATTTCCTTTGCGGATCTTATCCCCAACCATTGGATCTCATGCAGAAAGCTTTGTGATCGTCAGATCTCGTCTCTTCCTTAGATCTTTTGTGGATCTAATTTGGATCTCACCATGACTTTGCAGATCTGCCCGATTTCTTTGCGGAATCTTATCTATAGCTATATACTTTATTGCGGCTTCAATCTAAACTGTCTACCCAACGATCCCTTAGTCTCATGCCTAATTGAACCGGTGTAGTTCTTCCTAAGCTCTCTGCGTGACTCCTCTAACTTCAAAATACGAGCTCCTTCATCTTCAACATGTGAGCATCCTTCTCTACTGGTATGCAGGCTTCTTTAATTGCCATAAATGCCAACCTATATTGCCATGTTGCTAACATAAAATTATTAATTGTTGTGTAATGAATATATTGTATTAGTGTTCTATAAAGTTGTACACTTTAATAAAAAAACATTAAGACTCCACAATGTTTTATTGTTTAGTATAAAAAAAATACTTACAAGGTTTTATACTTTAGTAAAGATTCACCAATATTTTACATGATTTTATAATTCATTGAAATTTTTTCTAATGTTTTACAAGATTATATAAATCAGTTAAAGATTTCCCTAAAAATTATATATGCTTATTAGATTATTGAAAAAAAATGCCTTTCAATTTTCCTCTCTATCATTGTGATTAACCCATTTATTATACATATAAATTTAGAGAGGTTATTAAAAATTTCCTTAATCAAGTCCTAGCCCAGATGAGAGACATTTTTTTGATCCATGAGAAAACAATGAAAATACTCTATAGGAAAATGTATGAAGGCAAAGCACAAGGGTCTTCCTGTTGAATACAAAAATAGTGGAGGATTTTTCTTGTGGTTATTTTTCTCCTAAACGACAGAGAAAGGGTAGTGATAAAATTCTAAATCCAAATGGTTGTTGCATGAAATCTATGTCCAGGATGGTCCAAGATGACCTAATGGGTTCACTAAATACTTTTAGGTCATTAAGCAATGACATTCTTCTATGTTACTAAAAAACGAGTGTGGATTCTATTAAATATGATATAACAGTGACATTCAAGCAGGTGTTAAGTCCGAGCTTATATGGACAAAATTAACTCATCATTCTATCCAATGATGGAACCTTTCCTCATGGATCCCTAAACTTAAATAGTATTGGACATAATGAATTATGTTACTTGTCGTAATAGATAAATCCTTTGCAGTAAATCAAAGGGAGATTACTCACTATGAGGCACGACAAGGGAAGGTTTAGTTCTATCTCACTATTGAACCTGGAAGGAAACCTATGCTAAGATGATTTATGTATTTGAGTAGGCTTTTTTTAAGGAGGAATTGAAAAAATGGACATTGGAAAAGGTGCTCCTATGTTTTTTACGGTATTCCTCAAGCTAAGGAAAACACTTTTGGAGACAAGTCGAAAGAGTTTCCCTCTTGAGAGGTGAGGAAAATCCCGAAGAGGCTAGAAAGAATGATACATAACATAAAAATATTTTTAATGGAGAAGAAATGCTAACAAATGTTGAAGATGAAGGCAAAGAAACTATACATTGAAATGTCAAAGATAAAACTCTTATTGGTAATTTTTGGTTTGCATTGCTTTGTTGATCTATCATTGTTGGTCTGCTATAAGGTAAGGTCTAGTCAGACTTACAGGACAATGGTTGTTATGATTCTGACCATTTATAACTTGAAGAAAGTCCAAAAAAACTTTTGTGGAGGGTAAATCGTTTCTTTTGAAAGCAAGGATGCAAGAAAGATAAAAAGGATGAAGATCGAGATTTCTTCTCATCCTGAGAGTGAAACTAAAAGTGATATTGATACAAGGAAAATGAAAAGGAAGAGAGGGTAGTAGAATTCCTTTTGTTCAATGAAATAATTTGGTTGAGGCTATATTACTGGAGCTAAGGAATTGAAAGAGAATGCTACAGCTTCTTGACTTTTTTTCCTACTTATAAAATTTATGAGTTCTCAATTGAGAATGATCAATAGTGCTTCAAAGGAATCAATGATTCTTTTGTCAATTATTATTTTGAGTTGAAGAATATCCATATAGACCATCCATTTTTCCACCTATGTTGAACAAGTTAAATCAATAGCTTATTCTTCTGATTGAGTTCCAATTTAGTTCCTAGAGTGGATCTCTAATGGAATGGTTAGTTTGAGTTGAACTTTGTAAATTTAATGTGGAATTTCTAAGAATGTTTTCTTTAATTTTTGTTAGGTGTATGACATTGTGCTTTGAATATATTTGAACACTTCAAAAAATCACACTTTCTATACAATTCTGGGTAGGTCAAAATGAGCATACTCTGAATATATTTGAAGTTTTCTGCAGTTTTGAAGTATATTGTTTGATGTTGCAACTTACTATAAATTTAGAATCTTAAAGTTCCTCAATGTACATCACCAAACTTACAACAACTCGATTTTAGTTCATCTTTCCAATCTTTTTTTTATCTATTGACATATTATTGCACATTTTTAGAGCAATTGTTAGTTTATTTAATTTTTAATATATCATTAACATGTAAATATACATCTTAGTATAGATTAAGAAATAATCAATATTATAAAATATATTGTTTTGAAATATTCCAAATAAAATTAATTGAAAAATGAGTAAGACTTAAATTATAAAATATATTATTTTGAAATATATTCTAAATAAAATTAATTTAATGAAACATGGATAATACTTAAATATGGTAGTGAAAATTCCAAGATAATTTTTTAATATGTAAATCTAGTATATATTTTATTGAAAATTTTAATTTTTTTTAATGTCTAAATCTAATATATGTCATTATTGAAAATTGTAAATCTTTTTTTATGTCTAAATCTAATATATGTTATTATTGAATTTTTTTTTTTTTGTCCAAATCTAATATATGTCATTATTGAAAAATTTAATGTCTCCAAAGGGAACATTTATAGATAGGTAAGTTGGATTAATTTGTCTCCGTAGGATTTTAATTTTTACATTTTGTAAATGTAAGACTTTAAGTTAAAAAAATATATTAAAACAGTTTTACAAGATTGTAATTTTGGGAGATTATTATTGGTTAAAAAATGTATGATGTCATGCCTTGAAAAATGTTTCCAGGCGTCGGCGGTGACATTACATCATGGAAAGTTGGTCATATTTACTACACCATTGTGGTTGATGTCCGATTAATTTAATTTTTGTTTTATGACAGCCCATTCCTCGAACTCAGCATGGCGCACATTCCTAGAAAGTACAACATTTGAAGAACAACACAATGGTATGGAGGCCACTTTCTCGCAAACAATCTTCATTTTCTTCTTTTGTTCCACTGGCTTTGTTGTTCGGTTGCTTGCTTTTCACCTACAAACTTAGAAGGACGAGGAATAACAGTTGCGTGCTTGCTCTTTACTTGCAGACTAAGAAGATGGAAGGAAGGCTAGTGAGTGAAGAAGTTAGTCACTTTGTTTACTAGGACGATGGAAGAATCGCAGGTGGCTTTGACAGGCGTCCAATTTGGCGTTGCATCCTCCGGAGAAATTGTAAGTAGATGCACGAAATAGAGAAGAATAATGGGAACTTATGGTCCATGACTCGAGTTCTAGTACCCCGTGTGGTTAGACTATTTACAGTCCTAATATCTAAATTTTTCTTTATCGTTTTTTGGTTTTATCTCTTTTTGAGTTTGATGCCCGAGTATGGTGTGAAATCGTGCAGATCCAATGCCCAAACGAGTGTTTGGTATAGGAATAATCTCCTTCTATGTAAGGTTAGACAAAATCCTACATCCTCGTCGTCTCATGCTTGCTAGGATTCTTTCGGCAATAGTTTTGATGCAGAAAACTAGCCCGTATGTAATTTCTTTGGCAAGTTTAAAGGTTCCAGAATCAATGTTTCCGAGCAAAGATATATTTACGATTGATAAAAAATTTACCGATTTCAGGTCCGAAGGTTGGGATTTGGCTAGACTTGAGGTGGAGAAAAACGTCTTTTGCCTACTTTTCCGTTCAAAATCGTGGTTAATTTGAACCAACCAAGTATTGGATTGCAAGAGCATCATATATAATGTTCCATTCGTCACCTGATCAAAAACCATATTGATAAATCACCTTTACATAACGCATTTTATATACAATCCCGCCACCTGCATCCACAAATTCGTTTTATCGAGTTTACCTGGCAGCATCTAGAGAGGCAAAGGCTTCTTCAAAAGCGATAATTTATTTTATGTCCAAATCTAATATATGTCATTATTGAAAATTTTATTTTTTAATATGTAAATCTAGTATATATCCTTATTGAAAATTTTAAGTTATTTTATGTCAAAATCTAATATATGTCATTATTGAAAATTTTATTTTTTAATATGTAAATCTAGTATATATCATTATTGAAAATTTTAATTTATTTTATGTCCAAATCTAATATATTTCATTATTGAAAATTTTAATTTAATCTAATATATGTCATTATTGAAAATTTTATTTTTTAATATATAAATCTAGTATATATCATTATTGAAAAATTTAATTTAATCTAATATATGTCATTACTGAAAATTTATTTTTTTTAAATGTAAATGTAGTATGTATCATTATTGAAAATTTTAATTTTTTGTATGTCCAAATCTAATATATGTTATTATTAAAAATTTTAATTTTTTTTAATATCTAAATCTAATATATGTTATTTTTGAAAAAATTATATTTTTCAAAGATATATTTTTATTGAAAATTTTAATGTTTTGTATGTCCAATTCTAAAATTTTAATTTTTCTTAATGTCTAAATATATGTCATTTTTCAAAAATATATTTTTATGTCTAAATCTAATATATGTCATTATTGAAAATTTTATTTTCTTTAAAATCGTGGAAATTAAGTTTATTTCAACAAAAGTTGGAGATGCAGCGTGTCAATCCTCGTACCTCTAGCATGCTAAGTGAGCACTCTACCATCTGAGCTACATCCCCTTAATGTTATTGCCAACACTACATTAAGTTAACAATCATCAATCCATTGATATTGCCATGGAAAAGGATTGAACAATGGCAAAACAAGTTAGAAGCCATTGTCGGGGATCAGCAAAACAAGTTAGGGTCACCCGCATGATAGGCAGGAATACTCACCACTTTACTACAATGACTGTACGTTAAATTATATTTATTATAAATGTTCTGTTGTGACTGAATAATTATATTTATTATAAATGTTCTGTTGTGACTGAATAAAATTGGAAAAACAATGTCACTGGCATATTTGTTACATGAATGAAAAACAAATATTGTAGGCTCATCAGCAACCATCTCAGAGTAAGTATCAAATATGAAGAGCAGAGGGAACCCAATTTACACACAATTTATTTTTATTTTACCAATTTATTTTAGCAATTTACACACAATTTATTTTTATTTTAGCAATTTACAGAAATTTACACACAATTTATTTTTATTTTAGCAAATGTAAAAACAAATTTAGATAGAATGATTTATCATGGAACCCAATAAGGTAAACCGCCAATACGTTTCTATTATCTACAAAACTTTGTTTTTACAATTTACAATGGTTCTTTGCAAGCACCAACATGTTGGATACCACAATCCCCAAGTTTCTCAGCCACTGCTGAAGGATGCACCCCCATCCTGGTTTCTAGTTGCACCTACAGACAAGGATACACCCATACCCTGATTCTCCAACCACTACTAGAAGGAGGCTAAGAGCTCCTTGCATGCATGTATCCTGCCCTAGCACCACCCTTCCATCCTTATTTGTTCTTTATCAATCTTCTCTGAAATTCTTAGATTCTGTCATTTGCAATTACAGAGACAATTAATTTCTTCAACACTCTATCAATAAATACCCTCATGTTTCATGCAGATGCCTCTCTTCACCATTTTGGACACACCTCTTTACCATTGTGGATCTGCACAATAGGAATTCTAATCTGGTTAGCACAAATTAATAACCGAGATTTCACAATAATTTCACATACAATGTCTTAGTTATACACCTGACTATTCTAACGGGCGAAATCATTCATTGGCATTGGATCTCTTAAACACCTCAATCAACGGTGGAGAACAAACCAAACTTGAATCATTTTTACGATTTCACTCCCATCCCGGTGGTTAACTCACCTACATATTGAACCAACGAAATAGTTTACAGTCGTTGATTTAAGCCATTCTTTCATTTGGACCACCAAAGTATGTATCGCCTACCTAATTCCGCTAATCTCCATTTTTACTTTATCCGTTCTAGTTCACCTAAAGGAATTATTTCCAACCTTTGATCAAAATCTTCCTTTAATCTCCATCGTTCAAACTTTGAGCGCCTACCACATTCTGTAGATTTCAAAAGTTCATTAACCCACGCATGTTGAATCAATGGAATTGTTCTCCACCTTAGATCTAACTCAATGATCAATTCCAGTCATCAATCTTGATCCTACTTGCTCCTTGCATTTTTATCAGTGAAATCTCTTGTAGCCGTTAATCTTCATTCACCTCCAATTTCCACCGTTCGATCTCAAGTTGTGACTTTTCACACTTTTTATTTCCACATTCATCCTGAGTCGTTGTTCTTTGTCCCAGGTTTTTTGTAACCATTGATCTTCTAGACTATGGATTGCTTAACTATGAAATTTCTCAAAGTGTCTTTCCCCACTTAGCTTTCCACCACAACCATTCTGCACCATTGATCTCCTTTGGGATTCTTTGTAACTGTTGATCTTTTGAAATTTGGGATGCAAAGTGCAGGTTCTCAAAAGCTCAAACGTTGCTTTCACACTTCTCTTCCTTTCGTTTTCTGCACTAACCTTTCTGCACCATCGATCTTTCGCAAATTTATTTCTAACTGCCGATCATTCGGATCGCGAGATGTGGAATTCAGAAACTCAACGTTTCAAAAATGAGCTTATGCTATACCACTTTTTGGACTTTCCTTTTCGTGCTTCCTTTTCCATACTACAGAATGCGAAAGTCAGAAACTCAATGTTTCCAAAGACAAGCTTATGTGTATTCCGCTTTCCATACTTTCCTTTTCGCACTTCCATTTCCGCAGGGTGGAATGCGGAAGTCAGAAACTCAAATTTTCCATGACTTCAACCTTTCGATTTCCATGGTTCTGTACCCGCACTTTCCTTTCTGCACTGTGGAATGCAGAATTTGGAAACTCAACATTTCACGACTTCACTTGTTTGCACTCCGCCCTTCCGGCACTCCCAGTGGCTCCTAAAATGTATGTATTGGTCTAGGAGGTGCCTAAATTGATGCATGCAAGTGCAGTTAGTTCTAGTTAGCCTCTATCGGTGTTCCCTGCACTCTAGTGACTGGTACATGTGGCCCCATTAGGCCAAGTGGACCCAATGGTGCTATTGGACCCAATAATAACTAAATGACTCCTAAGTTAGGAAAATATAATCTAATAGATAGTTTGGACAAGGGAATATTATAAATCCTAACAACCCCCATGAATCCTAACTTGGACCAGGGAATATTTTAAGAACCCCCCCTAGATTTATATGCATAAAAAATGGGTGAATCTCTCCGATATATAAGAAAATTTGAAGGCAATTTTATCAATAATATAATATGTATATATGAAAATTTTGGTGAATCTTTCATTTTATTATACAACGTTGTAAAATCTTGGTGAATCTTTCATTTTATGATATAATGTTCTAAAATCTTGGTGAATCTTTCATTTTATTATATAATGTTGTAAAATATTGGTGAATCTTTCACTAAGTTATAAGATATTGTAAAATATTGGTGAATATTTAACTTCATTATAAAAAATTGTAAAAACTGGCAAATCTTTCACTGATTCATAGAATATTGTCAAAATAGAGGAACAACAACATTAGTCAAATAACATGAATCACATCATGATCAATAGAACATGTAGATTTATAAGTAACAACTGGAAGGTGTCAGTGAAACACAACTGCACTAACTAGATTCAGGGCAAGTGGGGACTCCACTTGTTATCTCGTCCCTTAATGGTCCCATGGACATGTGGGGACCTTAATCTTGACAAACTGATAAACTGATAGAATCATACATTATGCTCGATCTTGGCCTCCACTAGCCAATTATGGTCATGGAGGCTAATACAAGTATGCATTGTAATTATTCCAATTGATTATTGCATTAGATGAATGTTGGTCTTGTGACAATAGGTATCCTACGATCAATGCATAGGAACCTAGTGCATAGACCATTTTTTTCTTCTCTTAGCTATGTAGAGCTCATTTATTTTTTTGAATAAGAATAAGTATTTGCAAAGAAAATTTACAATCAGCGTAAACGAATCAAAAAAATGAAGACAATTAATTCATGCAACTAAAAGTTAATAAATAATCTTTTCTCAAACCCTAAAACCAACCTTGATTCAAGCCACAAAAAAGGATTAAATCAAGCATTGAATGAGAACTAGAAGCATTCAAAGGACTTAACACAATATTTAATCAAAATACACACAAACTTCAAAAATCAACAAAATGCTTCAAACAAAAGCAATAAACAAACCATAAAAAATTGTCAAGATAATCGTGCTAAACACCAGCATGGTTTCATGTACTTAAATGATCCCATTCTTTCTTAGCGAAAGTGTTCTCAAATTAGTTATTTATCATTTAATGTTAGGAAACTATCTATGTGAAGAGATAGCTCCTAGGCCTAGCTTTCTCAAATTCCAGCGTCATTTCCTGTCACATGCAAAAAAGAGACAATGTAAGAGATAAATATCAAACCATCAATCTTAAAATAAGCTGCATGAAGGTAATGTAGCTCAAATCATCAATGCTACAACAAAAAAGTACAATGTAGAATCTATTTTTACCTAAAACACAACCTCAAATTCATATACATTGATCACCACTAACCAGCAAGGGTACATGGAACACCTAGACCAAAATAAGACTCGAGAAGCTTAACAGTATTAGGCTTCATAACATGGTTCTCTTGCAAGTATAATTTAGTCATTCAAGTCTGTCCTTGAGTAGTATTTTAGTGATACTCAAGCCTACCATTGAACTTCTTCTGTTCAAATTTAAATTTGGATATTTTGTGTAGATCCCATTATAAATGACTCTCCCCATGAGGATCACATCATCATATTTCTTAGGTAAATCCAAAGTCAAAAACAAATACCTTCAATTCTATCTCCAGTCTGTCCAACATGATATCTTCACTGCAATTAATGCATCAATGATCCAATCGTCTGACGATACATCGTGGCATCAACCAAATATAATGAATCTTCACATAATAGCTTCACGTTAGATTCCATAGGTGTGGCTATCACCTTACAGTCCAACATTCTGAATCTCTTCAGAATATCCACTGCATACTTTCCTTAACCAAGGTCAGTCAAGGAAACACCTTTTGATAAATCCATGTCTAGCTCCTTTCTTGCTTCTTTAAATTCTTTCTTGTTTTTAATTTTTATGATCTCCATCTCCCTTGATCGAGGTGAAGTGTGTGTTAACAGTGGCTCCACAAGGGGAGAACATGCTCCTGTGGGATGCTGAGATCCCAATGGTCTTCAATGATGTTTTTCTCTGAAAAGTCAATCACTCTTGTTAGTATCATATCCCTAAGGTTGTATAAGGTCTTCGATGCACAAAACTTGACCTTAGGAGACACATGGTGGGATTGTGATTGATGCATAAGCTTGCCTAAATCTCGACAAATACATACCCTTACTTTCCCCAGAGATATACTTGTACTGACACACACAAAAATCCCATGCCTTATCCAGAATTTGACCTAAGATAAATGTGTCCCAACTTTGATTTTACTCTGTGAATCAATAAGATTCATGCATGCCCAATTTTCAGAATGACAAAAGAATCTAGCCTATGACAAAAAACAAGATAAACCAACCTCCCAAATTTGGGACTGCTCATGTGAATGCAGAACAACGTATTAAGAATGAAACGACTTGCAAATATCGTAAAATGTAAGATATAATTGAAATCAATGCAATGAATAAAATTCCTAGTAGAAGTAAAAATTTGCCACTAGCATACACCATTACCCAAAATAGACAGAACTCGTCATTTTCTTTCTCTCTTCCTTTTTTCTTTTTTTTTTTCTTTTCTATTTTTTGTGGCCCTTTAGGGTTGTTACTGAAAGTAATACTTTAGTAATTGCACATTGACTGGCAGATGTTTTTCTTCTCCATCCAGATTAGTCAGATGAAAACTGTTCTTCCCTGCTTTTTCACTTTATTTGGGAAGGGCCCAACTAGAGGTTGTTAAATTTACATTGTTTCCCTGGTTTCTCCCTTTTCAAGTCCCTTTTTTAGCATACTTGAGATGGCATAAGTGATTTCAACGAAATTGGGCACAGATATTAGTAGGAAATTTATGCTCCCAAAGGACTGGATACCGTTCTTACTTTTGGGTAACTGAATCTCTTTTAAGATTGCACTCTTGCTGGATCTATTTTTACCTTGTATTTTGGACACCAGATGCCCCAATAATTTTCCTTCGACTACCCCAAAAACAGACTTCTTGGGGTTAAGTGAGATTCCAAAGGATCTATGTCTGTCAAAGATCTTCCTCAGGTGCATGAAATGGTCTCCCCTGTACTTGGAATAAACTGTCAAATCATTTTGGTAAACCACGATAACTTTATTAAGGAAATCAGAGAAAGCATATGGCTCTTTGGAATATGGTCCCAGCATTTAACAATCCAAAAGGCACACAGACATGGGAATATGTTCCACAAGGATGGTGAATGTTGTCTTGTATCAGTCATTTTCATCAACCAGCACCTGGTTGTACCCTGAGAATCCATCCAACATGGACATCATTCTAGCACTTGTAACTGTAACACATATTCCATGCTTGGCAAAAGATAGTTATCTTTCGAGGATGCAAGGTTCAAATTTCAAAATATTGCAAATTCTAATCTCATCGTTCTTATGGACTGGTACAACATTGGATGCCCACTATGAGTAATAAGCAGGAGTGATGATTTCTACTTTGAACAACTTCTGCAACTCTTTTTGTATGATGGGAGCCAGCCTAGGATTCGTGTTCCTTTGTGTCTTCCTTAAAGGTTTGGCTTGTTCTTTCAAAGGATTTTTATGCTTGATAACCTTAGTACTATAGGTTTTTAGCTCATCATATGACCATGCAAAAACATCTTTATAATCACATATAGACTCCTCAATATTTTTCCATTCTAGAGTGCATACTTGAGCAATCTTCATTGGTCTTGGACTTTCCTTAGAACCCATATTGAGTTCAATGACCTACTCATCCTTATCAGTGACCTTTGAACCTTTAAAAGCAACATAATCATCAAGAATTTTTTCCAAGGGTACCAAACATCTAGGGATTTTATTACTTTTCATTTGTACCATTTTTTTCTCTGGGTCACTGTTTTCTTATCACTGATCAATCTAGTGAGAGGCAGTTGCATTTAGACTATTTTAAAAAATTCTCAATGCCTATCATCTTCAAATAGATGCTAGTTTCCGAAGTTGTCAGGAATGGATGGTCAAAACCTGACCTCCACATGGTACTTTGAAAAGGACTCTGTTGTGCATGGTTCAAATCCCACATTTGAACCTATCATAGTATTTACTTGTTGATTAATGATTTTCATTTTGCGGGATTAAAACTATGTCAAAAGCATCAAATGCCTTGATCTCATACCATTCATGATACAACATGTCGATATTACTTCAAATGAGAATATTTTAACTCACACTGGTTCCATACTTGATTCACAATCAAGTCTGAAATTATGAATCTCCTTTGACTTTTTAATGTTTTAATATTGAGATCCTTTACTTGTTTCAAACCCAAAAGCAAGGCCTCATATTCAGTCACATTGTTAGTTGCATCAAATTTTAAGCAAAATGAATATGGAAAGGAGTTATAAATGGTGAAACAAAAATTACCCCAACACCTGCACCAAATCAGGAATGTGCACCATCAAAATACATGGTCTTGAATCCTTCATGCATGTTTTTAACTATTACAACAGCCTCTTTCGTTGGTGGCTTATCAAAAACCAAGATCATATAAGTTCCCAATCAGGTTCTATGTATAGGGGCTCATTAATAAGCTGCTTTGGGTCCTCCACGTTATGCAACAATTAGTGTTCTCTGAGTAACTTGACCACATAACCATCTCCAACTGGAATACTAGCCTGATAGCAATAAGTTGTGAGTGCAGATAAGCTGCCACTTGTTTCTTTATCGGCTGAAGATGCCCATCCACTGTTTGTGGCCTCTTCCTAAGCTGATTTCTCTTTTCCAGATATATCTCTTGCAATTTAATTACTTTTGCAGGTATAAGAGCACAAATTTCCTCCTTTAGAGGTACAAGGATGCCATCCTCAACAAGTTCAGAGCACTGCTGAAAAAAATGGCAATGCATGTCTTGGTAATTTTAGTGATATTCCTCTGGTTTTATGCTTTGTTATTGTGACTTTCTGAATAGCATTTCTCTGAAATCTAGTTTGAATATTAACAAACTTCCACCTGCACCATGCAAAATACAATTCATTCTGCAAGATCTTTTGAAGGTGCTAGCACAAGGGGACAATTGTATGGGAAGGATCTAGTAAATCTTACAGTTTGTAGGTGTATCCTTGTTCGCATGTGTCATGGAAATTCCATTGTATTATCCTGTTTTTGGCCATGGCGGCCTCTCACGAGCTTGTATCCAGAGCCTGGAATACATCTGCCACCCCTTGCTATACAATCATTTTGAGCAGTTATCAACTGCAAGTAGTATATTGCATTAGAAAAATGCATCAAAAGTAAGTCAATCCTTTCAAGATTATTATGTGCAAAGAGGACTTAACCTTGTATAATTTTTAAGGTCTGCAGGGTGTCCTAGTTTGGCCCTAGGTAGATTGAAGTTAAAGTACATTATTGTTATGCTTAGGAATTATTTGAATTCACTTCATTATTTAAATAAGCCCATCAAATATCTTGTTGTATGTGGTAAATAAGGATATCAGAAATATGCCTTACTATCTAAAATGATAATGTTGTTTTTATTCTTACCTAATAGCATTTATCAGCTACCTTCCATGACATGTTAATAATAGAATGCTAACTACATAATTCTGAATGCATTTTTTTAAACCCAAAAGGTTTCATAAGATTGGCTCCTGCAGAAGGAATAATGCCCTTTCTATTATTGTATCCCTTCGATGAGCCAATTTTGTAGGATTCCACTATTGGGTTGTACATGATGTAATAACCTCATGTGTAATTAGCTATAAAGAAATCAACAAACAAGCATAACTTGTTCATCATATCAAATCTTAGTCATATGACACTTAACAACATTACAAAGAAACTACAACCCTCCAGCATATTTTGAAGCAATCACAGGGATCATGAAGAAACTACAACCCTCCATGATAGCCTTAGCAATATGAGGTTTTTTGCTTTATCATATAACTCACTCAACAATAACGGAATGGTGTAAAAACCCAGATGGGATTTTTGGGACAAAATGGGACGTGCTTGTCACACCACTTGTTCGCATTCATGGCCATCACTTGGTGGTAGAAGGTGGCACAAGCCACATGCAAGGGAAGTATGCAAGGAAGGAAAACAATCATCAGTTTTTTGGGATTTTACTGGTTATAACGCTCCATATGAATACACCACTCATCACAGAAGCTTGGCACATGAAGGTTCTGGATGAAAAGTCAATGGAGTAAATTCAAGAAGGGAATGGGAAACTCGGGGCAGAACATAATGCCAAGATAGACCCTCTAGGGTGGAGCCACTTTTTAAATCTTAGAAATTTGTTAAACAACAAATATATGAATCAATCTTGGCAAAGAAATCAAGAATATTCCATTTAGTGCCACTAAAATGTAATGAATGAAACATTAAGTCTTGAGAAAAATGAACGTCCATATGAAAATGATACAATGCACAAAATACACAAATCTTCTGTAAATATGTTCAGCAGTACTTTCTGGATAATCCACTGCAAACAATCATGAGACATTGCATTCATTAGTGGAAAATGTGATAATTAAAACAACATTATTTATCATGACAAAAATTGAACGTAATGAACTGCTATTGAGCCAAGGTTCTTACCATTTGAAAAGTGAGATGGTATTGTAAATTTAGTAATAAACCCAGAAGAAACTTTCATCTTTGATATGTTCATAGTAAGCTTCCTTGAAGCTTGATATTGTTTTGATAGAATATCACATGTCCCTATCAAATGCATAAGATTGAAACCCAAGAAAGAACACTCTTTAGATCTGTCTGAACTAATAGGTGATGATATTAGTGAAGGTTGGTTAGAAATAATGCAAAGACCGGGTATGCTTTCTGGCTGTGCATTCAAATAAGAATTGCTGATTTTTGGATCAAAGAAATCTATGGAGTGTAGATCATTTTGAACATCCATATCATTTTCATTTTCTTTAGGGTGAATTCCATTCTATTTGGATGTTTTTAAAGGGATCAGGGAAAATCCTATAACTCAAAAATTATCTTTCATGGAACTGAAATAGTTTTTTTCGACCAATGGGACAAAAATCATATAAAGTGAGAAATTTTCAAGGATTTAATTGATAGCAATGAAGAGACCTAAAAGACTCTACAACATTGACAAACTCTGTAAATTCTGAAAGTTACTATTGGTTGCAAGCACTATCACTATAACCATCGAGTCTCGACCTCCTCCCTAGATGATTGCAGTGTGAAATCCCCTTGAAAAATAAATTTCAAACCATAATCTCGCAATGGAAGGGATGCAAATACTGGTTGTTCAAGTTAAGGTACAAACTCTCCACTACAGTCCTAACATAATGTGAAGGCCATAGCAATTTTTGTGCTTTGTATGCCATGCTGCATAGTACCGACATTCAACTTCCAACTCACCACAAGCCAAGTAGTACTTTCCTTACCATGTAAAACCTTGACTGGGACATTACCAATGTCCTCTCTTCGCATTATCATCAAATAATTTGTCAAACTATCCATAACTATGATAGAAATTATACCAATCATAATATATTATAGTGCATATTCAGTATTAAAATTACAAGATCAAAGCTACCCAATTTTTTAACTAACTATAACAATCTACAGATATATAAAAAATTATTTAACACATTAATATTTATGAGAGCACATATTGTGAATGATGCCATAGTTTTATGGGCAATTTAATCACATGATTCATGGGTACTTTAATAACTGCTAGAAATTTTGCTGTGATTCAGTATTACAAAAATGCAAAGCAACTAGTCAAAAGCCTTTGAGCCTCTGTGAGTAACAGAAGATAGAAAGCAATGTTTCTATTGACAAGAAACAGACAATTGAGGTAAATCAATATTTATAACATTTTGAACAATGGCATACTCTTAATACTTATTTATTAAGAAAAATACCTTACTTCTTTGCATGAGGTCATCACTAGAATAGAGATGAACAACATCCAAGCCAACTTCCTCAAACATGGTATTCACTCCCTCAACTCTCACACCGTTGATTTGTTTAATAATGTTGTTTTTTCTAGTTTACCCAAGCTTGGTCACTCAAATCCAAATAATTACAAAACCATCATAAGGGCATGCATTCTCGAAGCTCTACACTACAGTTCTTCATTTATGGCTTTCAAACAAACTTGAAAGGAGGTGACTAAGGGGCTAGGGCCAAAGGACATGCAAATTTCTTCTTGGAGTACCAGACTACAAACCATATTTTCACACACACAGCCATTACTAAGCAGTGAGGAGGTGAACAAATAGTAGACATCACAAGGGGGTGTGTTTCTAAGTCTGTAAGGAAGCAATGTTATAGTCCTTATGATGGGATTTTAAGGGAGGTGTTCTCCCAGATCTATGTAGCCTAAGTACCCTTTGTGAAAAAGGGATTTCAATCCATCAGTCATAGATTCAAAAGAATTGATATAAGGGAATTCTTCTTCTTGTTGTTGTACACGTATTCTTATGTAATAGAAGAAGATACCATATTTCTTACTTCTATAAACCCAATAAACTTACCTAAGGCCTTACCAATTTTCTACATGATCTCGTCTTCCCATAAGGGAAAGGATAAACTGGGGACTGTCACCTAGAAAAACATGGCAGATGGGTTTAATTATGGGAACCAAGTCACCAAGAAGAACCAGCCCACCCCAAGTCGAGGACCCTTCTTCCATTACTCTCTTCATATCTTCAACTTCATTATAATGAACTATGAAAATCCTTGAAACATGGAATCTTACCAATAAATTTGTTGTCCAATTGTCACTTATCTAGCTCATGAAAGGATCACAGTTTGGCCAATCTCTGTCAAAAAAACATATCAAGGCCTCATCTTTGAAGGCTTTCATGTTATTACAAACATATTTTGATGATACTTTCTGAACCTGGATAGAGCCTGATATCTCCATTATAAATCTTCCAGCATGAGACAAATTTTGGGGTTGAGAACCATTGAGTCATTGATAGATCTAACCACATATTTAACTTATATCACTTAAAGAAGAGAAGCAACTTTAATTGAAGAACCTGGATTAATACCCTTCAAATTTGGAACATTGGATGGGGACTTTGTAGTTGACTCCCCTCTGGAAAAGGAGGGAATCTAATAGCTAGAATTTTCCTTCAAAGCAGCTTATCCTTAGTGCAAGAAGGAAGGACTTGAGGCCAAGGAGGGAACCTTTATCACCACAGACACTGATCTCCTGTGGGTCATGCACAACTTGCTCATCGGCATACAGAAGACAGTGACTAAGATCTATTGAGAAGAATGTAAGCATATTTATTGTTCCAAGTGATGAGTAAATTGCTCTCCAAGGGATCTATCTTTTTTTTATAGTAATGAAATATATTCTCAATATTGACTTGCATCTGTTATGTATGTGATGTTGCAAACTATCTCACTTCAGTGGCATATCCCTCTGTTCGGATTCTGTTCAACATTAATACCCCTCCTCTTCAATCAGTAAAAATAATAAATTCATCAATAACTTTCCCAACATAATGGTAGAGCCACAATGTAGGTACAATTAAAAAAGTCCCAACTCAAATATTAATACCCCTCCTCTTTGTCCTCGTGATATAGGAACATACTTCTCATTCTTAGTCTTTAGTTTTCTGCTTCTGTGCCATCAACTTCCGAAGCTTTCAACTTCCAATGCCAATTTTCTGACTGATGCCCCAATCTCCCTCTTTATTCCCACCTCTATTGGTTTCTCTTCTCTTGGAATGCCTAGAGTCTCTCCCCTAGACTGATCAAATGCCTCCTCCATCTTCCTTGCAAACCCTTGAATGATGCCAATGGAACCCGCTAAAGTAATTGCCTCCTATATTGGATTTTAGATTGTTTGATCTTTATGCTTCCTTGAAGGGTTACTTTTTCTTCTATAGATTCCATGTGGCATATACTCTACAGATTTGTGGACTCTACATGGTGATGTCATCTATCAGGTATGCCTCAATAGTCTTTGTTTTTGGGTCTCTTCTTCTTTCTTCTATGCAGACACAGAGCTTCATCATAATGCAGGGGTCTTGATGTGGAGGTTAGGTAGGTCCCTCACTTTGCATGCTCTTGCTTCAGCTTTTGCAGAGTGTGGAGTGCAGGGGTAAGCTCCTCTACACATGGTCCAAAATTTCACTTCCAATACATGGCATGCCCAAAACCTTTTCTTGTTGTGGCTCTTTAGTTCTATCCATTTCAGATCACACTTCTTTAGTGGGAGGCTTTTGGTCCCCAAAATCTTATTGATGGAGAATATGGAAGCACATAACCTCCGCTTGTTTCTCCAAGTCCACAACTCCATTAGATATGAAGGTTGCATGTTTGTGACATGTATTAATCGATCTTCCTGTCTACCCTTGTTTCATTACTATTATAGATATTCTGCTTCTCCCTTTTTTGGCATTTTGTGCTTTGATGAAGCAGGCCTTACCACCTTTGCCCAAGTGATAATGGTTTCTTTTCTCTAGAAAGTTGCATCCCTATACCATAAATAGGAACTGCTGAACATCCCTTTACCTGTATCAAGAGGTTCTACATCACATTCTATTTTTCTTGTAAACATCTCAACAACATCATTGTACTATATTATAAGTTTATAGATCAAGAACATCAATAAAGGTTAAGATCCTAGAGCCTCATACTCCTCTTGAACTTTATGCTGGCATTTCCCCGAGACTCCCTTGTATATGTCAAGTTGTAATTACATTATCATGAGTTTTGCTTTCCCTATTGAGCCTTATACTGGCTTCCCTGACTTTGATTATCAGCCATATAGCCTGATCTTGTCTCATGTCCAGCCAAGCAGAGCCATTTTATATATCTTTTGCAGCTTGATTCCCCATTTTTTATCGGGAGGGGACTTTCCCTCGAGTGTTGTTATCCTACACATGTTTCCTTGCATTGAGCATAGGTATGTTCCACTGCTTGGAACTAGTTTGTTTGCCCCTTGAAACTCATCTCCTCCTAGATTTGTAACTATAAAGCACTTTTATTCTTTTTCAAGATTTTCAAAATATTTGAAAAAGTCCAAAAAAAATCAAAAACCCAAATAGACGGACAAGAAAAGATGTTATCTTTGGCAGCAATTGAGTCATGTCACCTTTGAACAAAGCACTGTATATCACATCCGTTGGTCGGGTTAGCAGTTTGACTTTAGGATCTGTACTCATTTCTATGAGTTTATCTCCACCGACGAGTTAAGCTTCCAGTCCCTATGGAGCCTCTGTTGATGCCTCCTGTGTCGCAGAGATGTCCCAATTTTGTATATCGAGTTTATTCTGCCTACATTCAGTCACCATTCGCCTTTATTCTCTTGTTCGAAGGAGGTTGAAACCTAAGTCGGCCATTCCTCAGTTCTCTTGGATTTGCATGTCGGCCATTCCTGGTACTGATACTAGTTCATGCACTTTATGATCGAGTCCTTCCACATTATACAGCTTTGCTGAGTACCTCATGTTGGATGATGGGGGATTCCTTAATGCCCTCCTTCCAGTAGATTTCATCCCATCGAATTCAGATCATTTATTCTAGGATAGGAATCTAGAGTCATTTTTTAGTGCCTTGAGACTTGCAGTCATCAGTGGCAGGTTCTCTTGCCATCAACAGTTTTTGGGAATACATCAATGTCCCCTGATCAATGGATCCTTTCAAGTGTTCAACCTCAACACATTTATTCACACTTTTTAGTTTGCACTCTAGTACCTTGATTCCCATTTTCATTATCGATGGGTGATCTTGCATCTGTTAACAGTATACATCAATGACCGGTAATCAGACAATGGACTACTATGTTCGACCTCGACACCTCTATTCACATAGTAGGACATGTACTCGTAGCATATTATGTAGAAGACCTTCAAGATTGGTGGAATTTCATATATGCTACCTCCTTGATCATGCCAGTGTTTATGAGATTTCAGCTCTCGTGACTTGATTCCAGTATATGTCAGGTGTTTCTAGCCATTATGGAGATCTTGATCCATTATATATCTTCATCCTTCATGGAGATCATGATCCTTTGTATATATTCATCATGGAGATTCTAATCTATCTATATTGTACATGGCGATGACCACACATGTCATATTTTGTATCATGCCTATTCATGGCCATTGTACCCTTATGTATCCGGGACTGCTATGTCCACTTGAAGTTATGTGCAAAGTTTCATTATTGTATTGTACTATTGGATGGCTGGTTCTTCCACCTAGTTCTTCATCACTCCACTTCTGGGATGGACTTATAATGTATTTTGACCATCGTATGACCCCTATGACCTCACACATTAGGGGGCATTTGTTACAGCTGATTTTACCACACATGGTGGATCACACCTTTATGGCCTTCCATGTCCCTCTGCAGACTCTTTAGACCCCATGGACCATTTTTGTACCTTTGATGTTTCCAAGATCATCCCTAAAAACATGTCTTATTCGCTATACACGACTTTTAAACCTGTTCTCACGTATATACGTGGATTTGACCCTCAAACCCACGTACATCAGGATGTGTGCAAAAGGCCAAATAGTTTTGGAGTTTTCCTTGATGTTGATCCGAGTCACTTATCTCTTGGCCTTCCATATGCCTTGAGATCGCTCGAATTTGACCTTCCATTACCCCATTGAAGCACTATATAAGGAACCCTTTGGATACATTGAAAGGAGAGGAATTGAAGAGAAAGAAAACTATAGTCCATTGTTGCTGGATCTTATACTTGAGTATGCATCCCTTTGTCCCTTGGATCACTTTGTGTTCTTCCCAAGCTTGCCTTTTACTTGTGAGCTTGCTATCGAGAGGTGGAGGATTGAAGTGGTGGAGGCCCAAGAGGGGGACTTAGTTTCTTCGATTCGCAGACATGTCGAAAGAGGTTGTCACTATTCTAATCTTTGTTTTATATCAACAGAAATATATTTTCCTGTCCAATAATGTGTATTTAAATGAGTATTTGATCCATGGATGCTTTTAAATGCTTATATGTTGTTGATTATATATGCTAGAGTAGGTCTAACACAATTATATATAGCATGCTTGTCTTGTTTGCTAAGTGTTGAGATAGCAATTTATCAATACAAGCTGGAGTTGGAAATCTCAACGGAGATCTACATCAACCGTCCAGAATAAGGTACGAATTGAGATCCTTTAGTGTTAGATATTTGGTTTCTCTTGCATTTAGGAAAGGATTGATTTCTGGAGTCAATCTGTCTGTTGTGGTACCCCAAGCCATAGGAATTTCTCTCCGTAACACTTATCATATGTGTGCCCATTACAATCTTTGCAATTCCTCTTGGATATTTCCCTCACTCAGTTGTGGATGGAATATTTTTGCTGATTTCTTCATGGCCCTTTTGTTATTACCCCTTTTTGAATTCCAACTTGATGTAAAAATATTTCTTACTTGCCTCATCTATACGTTTTAGATTCAATAGCTATAATAATATAATTTCCTTTGGATATTGCTAAATAGGCCTCCAAAGTATTTCACTACTATCGAGGCTTATTCATAGAGATACCCAGCATAATAGCCTACTTTAAGAATTCATATGTATTCTTGAACACTTTGTCCTTATTCTTGTTGAACATATTTCCATTTCCTCAGTTGTTCATCTTCATATCCATTTGGATAGAACTATTATTTCAACACATAGACAAGGTCCCATATTCAACATGTCATCATAATATTGAGTTATATCAAGTTAACTCTAGTGCTATGAACCCATTAGACAACATAATCATGATGGGCTGCAAGGCATGAACCTGTAATTCTACTCTAACCTCCATCCTCTGGGATTCACACCCTCAACAAATAGTTTGAATGAGTCATGAGGGTAATGCTAGGAATGGATCATGTGTCCATAAAATGGCCTCATCTGAAATCACTTATTGGATCATGTAGGACATCAGAAGTTAACATCCAAATGTGACTAGATCATGATGAAAAAGGGTCCTCATACAACATGAGGGGTAACAAAGAACAATGACTAAATATGTAGACTCAAAGCATCCTTATTATATCTTTTCTTTGATCCCCACCTTTATATTATTCTTGAATTTAGTTGCCATAATGGGAGTTCTAAATGAAACAGGGAAAACAACTCGTCAATTCCTATGGAAAGAGGGAAAGTGGACAGGAAATACCCTTTTTTTCATTGGTAGCATGTGCTAAAAATGCCTCTTTTTAGGGGAGTATTTAGAGTTAGAGATCCTGTAATATTCAAAATAGTCATGGGATCAAAATTTCTTTGGAATCTAATAAATGGATATATAACATTGTGAAAGGATTCTCTCATACAAAAATACTTCAACAACATTAAAATGAAAAAGGTATTCTCCAAACCCACTCCAATAGGAGGATCTCAAACCTGTAAAAGTATTCATCAAGCATTCCAGCTAATCTAGAAACATGCATATTTGAATTCCAATAAATGGACAATCATCAAGGATTTGGAATAATGTTATCATGGGCAAGTCACCTTTGCCTCATATGGAAAATATGTCTTCCCTAATGGACTAGCTCTCCAATATAAATATTCATACTGATAATTAGAGAACTGGAATAAGCATAACTGATTTAATCACTTATTACCCAAGAGATTGTTTGCATCATAATGGATCATAGGTGACAGGATGCCAAAGATATCCTTGCTAGAAATGGTGGTAGTGCTTGAGGTGTGGTGGATGAGATACTGAAGAGTTGTTCTGCTGCTACAATCAATGCTCCAAAGTGAACTGTGTGACCCTCATTTTGCTTCTCAACTCAGCATATATAGAACCTCAAATCCCATCAAGTAGTTTTCCTTGTCTGTTGTTTTAGAAAGAGGCAATAAGGCCTAAAACAGGAAAGCCTCCCTTCATCAAGACTGTTATCCCTTCTTTCTAGGCTTTTTGCACAGTTGCATTCAAAGTGGAATTGGCCCCTTTCACACAATAACATCCCCAAAACAAGAAAATCGACCTTATTAATTGTTGACAACCTTTCCTGTGATTTTATTTTTAGTTGTTTTAATTGGTTTTAAAGGACAAAGAAAAATACTATTTTGACCAAGGTGCTTTTACCAAAAGGGAAAGTTCTTTCAAGAAGGATTTTTTGCATCTTTCAGTTTCATACATCCTCATTATAGTTTCATACATCCTCATTATATGCTTCCCTGATAGTGTTTTTCAGTTTCATACATCCTCATTATATGTTTCCATGGAAATTATTCTATTGTTACTAGATAGGTGCCATCCCACATTGGGCATAGTATAGTACCAACAAGTGCAAGAAATGACAAGTCAGCTACAGTAAACTCATTGCCACAAAGGAAAGTCCAACCATCAGTAAGCATATTATCTACATCTTGAAATATACGATGAATCTTATCAAGAGAGCAATCTTTTGTTAACCACCTGTTGTGCACCTGATTTGCGAATCTACAGGGTATGTTGCGGTAATCTATAGAATGTATGCTTCTCGTCTATGTGGGTGTATGATATTGGTTGAAGTATTGGGTGAGTGGATCATAGAAAAAACACAAATCCTATAATAATACATGTTGAAACCACACACTCAACCCCTTTCATTATTGTAATGATATGGATAAAACCCTTCTTACAGGCCTCTTTGAATTAGACAGGTCGCATGAAGTGAGGAAAAGTATAACCATGATACTTACTTCCATAGGTAGATCAAGAAGAAATGGACTGATGGGTAGACCATTTTGTGTCCTTCTTGTGAATCTTGGATAATTTGGAATGATGGAATTGGGATTTCTAATTGTTGGATACTTAGATAAGTTGACTATTATACATTTTCTAGAAACTTAAACCATGAGATAACCAGATCCAAGTCTCTGATTTCTTAGGGATTAGCATGATATTATACACCAAATTTCAAAACAATAAAAAAAATTACTTGACAGTCACATTATCCTGTAGGTATAGCTGTAAGCAACATTAGTGTGATAAAATTACCCTCTTAAGATCAGCTTCACTAGCTTCCTGATCTCTATAATTTCTTAACCCAAATAATCCATGAACAAATAGAAGAGTTTACATTCACCAGGATGTTTAGATATCCCTCCTATATTTTTCACGTGTTTTTATATCGGAACTTTGAGCACTACAAGTGTTTGAAGTTGAAAATGACATATGAAAATGGTATCCAAGTTCCAATACATTATTTGAGTAATCAAATTCTAAGAATACCTAACAACGCCATTTATACTGAGTTTACCAACATGGTAATGAAGATTACATAAAACATTATCCATGACTCTTTTCCACCTAGAATGTTTCCTGAGAATAATAAGTGGTTATAATTTACCCTTGATACAAGGATATGTAACCAGTTTATATATGAAGAGTAACAAACTTGAAAGAAGGTGACTAAGGTCCAAAGGACATGCAAATTTCTACTTGGAGTACCATACTACAAACCATATTTTCACGCACACAGTCATTACTGAGGAGGTTCACAAATAGTAGATATCAAAACGAGGTGTGTTTCTCAGTCTGTCAGGAAGCAATGTTACAGTCCTTATGATGATATTTTAAAGGAGGTGTGCTCCCATATCTGTGCAGCAGATGCTATGATCTAACTCAGACATCACTGGCCTTGTTACTTCATTTTCAGATTGGAAATTGCATCATGCACTGCCAACAAACTTATCATGCATTTTTCTATAAACAATCATTTTGCACCCAACCTCTTCAGCATTAATAAATATATTAACAATCATTTTGCACCCAACCTCATGGAGAAGCAAATACTTGTCTTCCTTCAAATCTTACTTGCAAGACTAGATATCTTTGTTGTCGACAAGAGAGACAATGGTAGAGCCATCAACTTGAGGAATCAAATCAGCTTTCTTAATATTCTCAAGTGTATTCAACATGAATCAACACTAATCCTTTATTTTTTCACACTCCGATGTTGGAGACTCACCAATAGACCCTAAATGCATTTCCTTCTGGTACAGAGCAAGTAAGAAGGGAAGATGAAGAATAGGACCCTATAAAAGCCGGGCACCATTTTGTTTAGAAAAATGATGCTCTCTTTTAATTTATAAGTTCTGAAAATGAAAAAGTGGCATTCGTACATAATCAGTAGGAAAAATCTGAAGAAACTCTATAGGGGGGTTCCCTTTTTATGAACAAATCTTTGAATATGTTGCAATAACCAACTCCAAAAGCATCAAATCTTGAATAGTGGGAATTTTTCAACCATCACAAACAGGAATGATGATCATTCTTCTACAGAGAAGGTCCAAAAGGTACTTTCAGGGAAAATCTCAACAGCAGACCTAGTAAATGCATTTGCAAACAAATAGAAGCCAACTTTAGTGACTCAATAAATGGTCACTTAAACTCATCCCCAAATCAATTTGCAAAGAGAAAGTAAACTCCAAAAGTAATGCCCATAAGAACAGCAATTTACCATCATCAAAGCGATTTTCTAAGTTAAAACTTAAATTTGGAAATACATGCCCATAGAAGCTTCATTACTGTGTTTTTCATTTACAAAGTTGTACTCCATTTCCCACAATCACCATAGAGATTTTGAAAAGGAAGAAATCTAAATCCAAACCCTTAGCATGTTGTCCAATACCTTAGCTGGAAATCCAATTGCAACTTGCAAGTTACATATTTAAGATAAAGAAATTGGGATATATATAGTTAAGATTTATGTCAAACAGTAGGCCAACAAACTAGAAAAAATCAACACAAACAAATTATTCCATTAAAGGATTCTACTTATGTGGAGTGAGATCGCTGGCTCTATTTGAGCATGTTACAGACTACCACAGCTTATACAAAATCTTACCCAATGAGATAGAAACCCACACAAACAGGTAGAGGACGACATAGTTGGAGATGCCATCCTCTGGTGAGGTCTCCATCATTTCAGTATGGCGGCTTGCTAACATCCATTGATGAGCTTAACTTTTCAGTTAGTTAAGACAAGGGAAATTACATATCAAATTAACATAGTCGATACCCATCAATTAAATTCGTGGTATAAGCAGAAATCACACAACCAAGAGGGAGAAGAGATTTCATTGAGTTATAATGCCATCAAAAGAAGTTGATGCCATCGATATAATCCCAGTGGTTGTTTATTCAAACATGTAGTGAAAGATGGGATTGAATTTTGCATTCCATGGTCAATACATACCTCATGTATCAGTAATATACTAATATCAAGCTACAACAATATACATCTATATTTTGTTTGAGTCACAAATAACGGTTAACAGCTCTAATACATGTTTTCAGTATTCACAAACATAAATTTACCCATTACCAGAAATTCCAGCAGCAAACTGATTTTGCATCAATTCACCTACTAAATGCCTTCACAATTGCCATAAATAGAGTTTGCCTTTTTCTAAGTAGGTTATATGCCCAACTCTACCAGCAATCATGGTTTCAACGAGAATAGCTTTGTAAGAAAATAAATTCCTCACAATCACAGTGGTTTAGAAAACTGAAAATCCACCAATTAAGCATGGAAGTATGATTTCATATAACAAACATATTGAGACTAACATTTCTAATTTGCTGCCATAACTCTAGAAAAGACAACAGAGTAACTCAATCTAGAATATCATAAAAACACAGGAATTTCTCTCTAAGATTCATGCACTAAACCAGCATATATCATTGACAATTTTAGAAAATATTTCCCAGAAACAATAATGAAAAGACATGATATAGTGATAGGTCTCATCCCTAGTCCTCTTTTACCAAGATTTTAGAGCTATAATTCGCCAGATCTTTCAATCATCAAGTTTATGGCCATTTTTATTTTAGCAGAGGTAAAATAAATCCCATAGCCATTCATACCAGCAAAGCTTCCACTTAACAACCATAGATACACGTGGCATTTCCAACAGTCTGTCATATTAGTTAATTAACAACTTATCAAAAAAATTACAAAAAACAGTTTGATATACAAGAAAATATAATAGATTATACCTACACTTGGTCAACTAGCCCCATTGGATGAATTGCTATATCCAACTCCTTCCGTGGACAACTCTTAAATTACCATCCGATTTCCACCCAACCTTTCCCATGAAATTACTCTTTCTTTAGGAGCCCCAAATTGTGTGGAAGCACAATCAAAGGCTCAATAGAAAAAAAACAGGGATATGTACAAGTAGTGGGGTGAACAGTTACTAATATGTTAGACATATCCTTTTTGACAAAGGGAATATTCAGCCATGCAGCAACCTGTAGGTTATCCCACTTAGCACTATGCAAATCGCAATGCAGTTCAATGTCTTCAGACTAAGGGTTCTTGAAAATTAGGTAGCATTGCAATACTAGTTCAGGAAACTTTCCTAGTCAGTTAATTCCCAACAAAGACCATAGCCCATTTGCATGGTTCAACTAGGCTTCAAAGTTTGACTGCTTTGTCTTGTGATCATGTCAGCTCCCACAGTAGAGAAATCATATGCCCTCAACTCCTAAATGAGAACCATGAGGAAAGCATGCTCCCACAACAAAAGTTCTCAGAGCAGGCATGTTACCTCAACTCCTTTCCCATATATCCGATGTTTCAAACTATGGGCATGATACCTCCACTCATTCTGTCATATTAGAGCCACAACCATGATTGGTTTCACACACAGGCAGGGATGATTTTAAGAACCCCCCCTAGATTTATATGTATAAAAAATGTAGAATTCTTTGTGTATCAACTCTTCGGTTGGGGATTTTAAAAGCATCATGTACATCTATATTGACTTATAGTGAACTATATGATGAATTTTCAACAAGACAAATTGAAAAAAAAAACTATAAATTCTCATGGCTTAATATCATATTTTCACAAAGAAATCAAACAAAAATTGGAAAATTTTCAACAATTCCTATGGCTTTATATCATATTTTGAAGAAATTGAAAGATCCAGGGATTAACCACTAGGAATCAGTGTTTCCCTTGCCACACATTAAGTAGTTGACAGGGGAACTTTCAAAGACACGGAGCTTCTTGTTTCTACCTCATGGAAACTGGTAAATGGATGAAAGAAACAACCAACGAAGACAGAGGCAGGAGGATAGGGCAGGGCAGAGCAGACGGTAAGAGTAAGAGAGGGTCTAACCTCCCCAATTATGTTTTTTACTTGCCAAGTCGAAGAAATTCAATGCAGACGTCAATTTCGGCACTATGGACATTGAAGAACTTAGAGCAAGGGCTATGGATTCCATGCCCAACAAGAAGAGGAAGAGAAAGCAAGCATCGTTGCACCCACTCTCATCTTGGAAATTTATTTCCACAAATAATTTGTTCGACAGAAATGGGACACAACTACAAGTTTCTAGTGCACAATCAGTTCCATTATGTGTTCGTAAGGAAAATGATGTCTAATTCCTGTGTATTCAGTAAATTTATGGAAAGAACGGACAAATCAAACAGTGCACTTGGGAAATCTTTCTCTGTTTTGAAAATTATTGTTGCAAGCTCTGAAATAACATTTCTATATAGTCCCATAGTGTTTGATGGAAGCCCATAAAGGTTCAATTTGGAACTGTAATAGTGCTTGTATTATGGGACCTTGATATTCTTGCCCACTCTAGACAGACATAAAGACGATCATATTTTATCAAAATTATGCACACTTGGATCACACGAAAAAAGATACCAGTATTAAAATTCTAAACTTCAAAAATCTTGTAATACGTTATCTTTTAAATATTCATGATGTTTTAAAAATTGTTTACCAATTTCAGTTTCACTGGCACTAATTATTGATATTAATTACTAAACTTGTTATAGATTTATCTACTAATGATTTTGGACGAACCTGAGGTCAATTCTTCTACTTCCCAAACTAAAAGGATAAGGAGCTAATATGACAATAGCTGGCTAGATTTGAATCGCAAATTTACAACCAATGCCAATATTTCAGCGCAATCTTGTGAAGGAAATTGATTTGATAGTTTTACCTAGTGGGCATTGAGTTCATTGAAAATGGAACATGTCTCTTTTGATCTGCAAATCCAATCAGCAAGAAAGGCTCCACATTAGACAGTAGATTCACCATTCCACCTTTCGGTGAAACACAATGTCTACCTACTACTAAAAAACGAAGGATACAAGTATCTTTGCCTAGGTCAACTTACTTTCTAATGCAAACAGAACATAAGCATGGAAAAGGGAAAGAGAATATGTTCTTTGAAACTGTGACTCTCTTATCTTAAAAGTAGATATTTATAAACAATTTTTTTGACAAAATTGGAGACTAATTACTAAGATAGATCTTTAACCTGTTATAGACTACCTGAGAATAACTCACCACATGAGTATAGCTAAAAATAGCTAATGCATCAAATAGACAAAAGATTAAACTCCCTATCTCGTCATCTTTGAAGCAGGACTAAGCTCTTTAAAATGAAAACATCCATGATCTTTGATAGAAGCCACAGAAACTAGCATTTCCTAAAGAAGAAACAGATCACCAGGGACACCAACTACTATTAGCACTAACTTTAAGTGAATGGAAGTGATTAGCTGATTTAAGGATAACGTTGAGTGAATGGAAGTGATTAGCAAATTTAAGGATAGTGGGAACAAGAAAAATAGAAGGAAAAGCGAAGAAATCTATGCTACTCTTATAATCAGTACCATGTGCCCTGGCAAATAATTGCTCATGAGCTCCATGGTTGTTTAATACTATATATAACTTACACCTAGAATAAAACCAACATAGTGCCAAAGAATAATATCCAATGAGGAAAAATCTCATCAAGTTGTGGTCTATCAACAAGGTTGAGTTCTCACAACAATGATGGCTCAGGCTTAAAACCCAAAATTCTTGCTCCCAGTACAGTTGATCAAAGTGTTTCAAGATGAGAGTCAGATCAAGGTGGCTACATTACTTCCAAAGTGTTAAACTAAGATGTTTTCAGTGCTAATGCAGTCTTCTAAGTGAATGAAACTAAGTGCAATTCTTGGGTGACTTTGACAAAATTATTGATCAAAGTGTCTCAAGATGAGAGTCAGGTCAAGGTAGCTACACTACTTCCAAAGTGTTAAAATAAGATGTTTTCAGTGCTAATGGATTCTTCATTCTGTGAATGAGACTAAGTGCAATTTTTGGGTGACTTTGACGAAATTATTAACCAAGAGGTCTAATTGCAACAGATCTCTCATAAAAGTCTCCTACCCACTCCAATCAGAAAGAGGGTTAAAAACTTCAATTAACTATACAAGGAAAAATGTTCAGAATTTGATGAGTGGTGATTTATGAAAACTCAAATCAAGCAATAAGAGAACCAATTGAATGAACCATATCTAATACCTTGTCCCCTATTCACCATAGAACACTGATAATGTTACAGGGAAATGATTTGACTACAAAGTACCAACCATGCGACCATTACTTACATCCCTCTACCATAACTACCCAACATAAATTGATAATCTTAGAATCTAATAAAATGGGTAATAAAAAAATCCATTTCTTTCAACCGATCTAAGTACACAAGGAAATGATTTGACTACAGAGTACCAACCATGTGACCATTACTTACATCCCTCTACCATAACTACCCAACATAAATGGATAATCCTAGAATCTAATAAAATGGGTAGTAAAAAACGCCATTGCTTTCAACCGATCTAAGTACACAATTCATCACATAAATCAATTTGGTGAATAGATCTATGTAAATAAACTCAAAATTTCACAACCTAGATAAGCTAAATACATTGCATCTCTTCCTATTCTTATAGAAGAAGCAGAGATTGAAAACATGTAGAGAAAGACAAATAATTGAAGGGGATTTGTGAGTACTGACCGTCTCCATCCTTCTCAAACAAAATGAAATCCTCCTTGAACTCAGAGATATGTTCCTTTGTGAGCTTGTCCATCATTTTCATGTAATGTAAGCAGATAGAGCGAAATACCAAATTTTTAATCGTATTATCCATAAATCCTAGGTGAAATACCAATTTTTCAACCTATTATTCATAAATTCGGTGAGCCATCTTCATTTCTCCTCCCAATCGGAAAAAATCGGGCGAATTTGGGAAAATATCTCCTGCAAATCGGAAAAATTTGTGCGAATGTGGGTAAAAATCAATATTTTCGTGGGCTAATATTCATTTTCCAGTTTTTCCCTCTTTCAAGATGAATGCGATTTACCTTGGGGAAGCTATATATAAAATAAAAAATTGGTGAATTTATTAAATAAAATAAAAACATTTAATATTAAAATTCGCCCATTTTTTTTTGGGTAACCCTTAAAATCATCCCTGACTTGGACAACTATGGGACCTGGAAACAAGGCCAAATGCCACCCATATAAAATATAAAAGATAAAAAATGTTGCTTAATAAACTAAGGAAATACGGGAAAACCTCATGGGAACCCCCCCCCCCTCAAAATAAGCAGGTATTAGGAAATACAAGTTAAAAACTTGCAAAATCTTTGATGCAATTTGCAGCACTATGCAGCAACAAAGAAGTATTATGGTTCTTCTATGCAGTATCATCATAAATATGTGAATGAGAACCTATGAATCCAAACTAAATGATTATGTATGGAGGAATCTTTCTCTTTGGAAGAAGAACAATGTTATCATCTGAATCAGAAATATACACAGCTACAAGATGAAAACTGGACCCATGTAGAGCAACTAAAAACAACTAATGAGAGAGAAAAAGTTCTTGAGAATTCGAACCATGTGAGGAACACCCAATAAAATTATATATTGCACATCAAACCATGTGAGGTATAATCAGCTCCAAGTGCTAGGAGCATGTGTCCAGGTGAATACAAAATGTCTCCCTCTTTACTAGTTTTGTGAGGAGATGAGCATGTGATCAAATAGAAAGGTAGAGAATCTTTGGGACTGTGGAGAGCGAATTCTTGAGATACAAACATTATATAGCTTTATAAATAACCAATGATTCAAAAAATATAATATCAACAAACTCATAATAGGAAACTAACATCAAATCCCCAGCAACAAGTTTGAAGGAGACTTGCGGTACTTGATTTTTCACACCAAAATTAATGAGAATAGCTACAAGCATGACTGGAAGCTATTGAAACTTAAAATTCAAACCATATAGTATCAGATCATATCCAAATAATATCATATCAAATACAAATAATTTCATATCATATCCAAGAGTGTGCTCCACCAAGATGGTAGCTGCACAATTTTCTCCTTCTTCAAAATTATGAGTATTGGTGCATTCAATAATGTAGGAATTTCTTGGAAGCTCAAGATCAATGAGAGTGAATGGATCACTCCTAAAATAATATATTATTTCCAAAATACCCAAATATACATAAAATATAATATCAAAAAATTCATAAATTAATACTGGCATGAAATCCCCAACATAAATTTTGAAAAAGATTTTTGGTACTTGATTTTTCACACCAAAATTGATGAGAACAACTACAAGTATTAGTGTAGGATATCGAACCTTAAAAATTGAACCAAATAACATCATATAATATCCAAATAATTTCATATCAGATCCAATAATGTGGAACAATGGTTCCAAGTGCCTCACCGAAATGATAGATGCGCAGTATTATCCAGCTTTTCAACAGAATTTTGAATATTGGTGCGTGCAATCATGTAGGAATTTTTTGTAAGCTTAGGATCAAAGAGACTGAATGGATCACTCCTAAATCCTAATATTTCTTCCAAAAATCCAAATATTCACAAAATATAATATTATCAAACTCATGAGAGAAAACTGACATCAAATCACCAACAACAATTTTGAAAGAGACTTTTGGCACTTGATTTTTCACACCAAAATTGATGAGAACAACTACAAGTATTACTGGAGGCTGTTGAAACATAATAAAAAAATAACCAAATAGTATCATATCAGATCCAAATAATATCATATCATATCCAAATAAGTTCATATCATATCCAAGAGTGTGCTCCACTGAGATGGTAGATGCACAATTTTCTCCTTCTTCAAAATTCTGAATATTGGTGCAAGCAATCATGTAGGAATTTGCTAGAAGCTCTAGATCAATGAGAGTGAATGAATCACTCCTAAATTATGATATTATTTCCAAAATATCCAAATTATTACTTATCTTCACACCAGCATCAACATTAGAGAGAGAGAAATTGAATTCCTCTTCATTTTCTAAAGCAATCACTGGCAAACTTTGCACATAATTTAAAAAACAATCATTGGAGAATGTTTGCATAGAATGGATGGAGAGTATTTCTTCAATAAAAAATATTCAAATGTGTTATTTTGGATCATCCATATGAGAATATCAGATATCAGATATCTCATAAAGTTCTGAAGCATAAGAGAAGGAGTCACTCCAAGGAGACTTTCTTCAATTCGAATTGACTATGTGGAAGATTTTGCTTCTTCTTCATCTTGAACAACTTCATCAGAGAGAGTAGAGGCTAATACTTTTGAATAAATAGCTCTTGTGGTGTTGGGTGTGCTCTCCAAAATGCTATAATTATCCTCATTTTGCTTTCCAAATGTTTTATCCAATTCTATCCAGAGATCCTTTGGGTATTCAACAAAATCAATAAGGTAGTGCAAGCTTGGATAAAAGGCTAGGCATATTCTTCCAAAAGGTCTATCATCACCATTTAGACAACCATTCTCATATTCATAAGACTCTTTACCAAGTCCAATAGATACCTCATAGAGATCTTATCCCTTTAGAGAAGAAATCATCTTCAATATCCATTCTAAATATCTTATGAATGGAGTAAGAAGGGAACTAGAAATCTTGAATCCATATGAAGTTGTCCCTACAAAATATCACTGCAAAAGAAAAAAAATTTGCAATATGTCAGAATCAATCCTTCCCTCTCGACATGTACAATTTTTCAAGGTCTATCACACCCGCATTGCCACTCTGAATGAATTCAGAGGAAGCAATGCACTCTTTTGTGGGGATGTGGAAACCCATATGCTTTTGATGTATAATGGAGAGTAGACAAACTTGAAGTTTTCCTGAGGAGGCTCTGATACCATATTAGAATTATTGAGCCATTATATCTTTAGGAAATGAGTGCAATCAGATTCTTAATTATTATGCAGTGAAAAGGAATGAATAATACACAAAGAACAAAACAAATCTCACAAGAAATAGACAAGTATTGCTCAGTATAATTATAGTATAAAATACATTACTTCCCACCAGTATACAATGGTAATACATAAAGGAGAATTTGAATAATGAGAGATGAATTTGAATCTACGAACTCAATTTGATTGCATGGCTAACTAGAAGTGTCTAAATCACTATCGGAGTTTAACTAACTAACTCCAGATGTCTAATCTAATATCTCATTCAGTTACAATCAATCAAACTAGTATAACTGTAGTGGTAGGTGAGAACTCGTGCCTTCCCACATGCAACCATGCATAATTGGAGCTAATTGAACTGGAGGATATTTAACTAAATTTAACTAAAGCATAACTAAGCTTAACTAGTTACCAACTACCAACAACTAAAGGAGGTTGGTGCCGACACTCTAGTGATTGGTAGATGTGGCCCCACACTCTAGTGATTGGTACATGTGGCCCCATTAGGACAAGTGGACCCAATGGTACTAGTGGACCTAATAATAATGAAATGACTCATAAGTTAGGAAAATATAATCTAATAGACAGTTTGGAAAGGGGAGGATTATAAATCCTAACACCCCCCCCCCTGAATCCTAACTTGGACAACTGTGGGCCCTGGAAACAAGGCCAAAAGTCACCCATATTCAATCAAAAAGATAAAAAATGTTTCTTAATAAACCGAGGAAATAGGGGAAAACCTCCCCTGAAAATAAGCAGGAATAAGGAAATACAAGTTAAAAACTTGCAAAATATTTGTTGCAATTTGCAGCACTATGCAACAACAAAGCAATATTATGGTTCTTCTTTGCATCAACATCTTGAATTTTTTCATGAGGACCTCTGAATCCAAACTAAATGATTATTTCTAGAGGAATCTTCCTCTTTGGAAGAAGAATAATGTGCTCAACGGAATCAAAAATATAGACAACTGCAAGATGAAAACTAGACCCATATAGAGCAACTGAAATCAACTCATGAGAGAGAAAAAGTGATTGAGAATTTGAACCATGTGAGGAACAAAAAATAGACTGATATATTGCAGCATTGAACATCAAAACATGTCAGGTATAATCAGATCCAAGTGTTAGGAGCATGTGTCCAAGTGAACGCAAAATGTCTCCCTCTTTACTAGTGAGGAGATGAGCATGTGATCAAATAGAAAGGTAGAGAAGACCTGGGGATGTGGAGAGCGAATGATTGAGCTCCATAATATGATATAGCTTCATAAATAACAAATGATTCACAAAATATAATATGATCAAACTCATAAAAGGAAACTAACATCAAATCCTTAACAACAAGTTTGAAGGAGACTTGCGGTACTCAATTTTTCACACCAAAATTGATGAGAACAACTACAAGCATGAATCGAAGCTCTTGAATCTTAAAATTAGAACCAAATAATATCAGATAATATCCAAATAATATCATAGCATATCCAAATAATTTCATATCATATCCAAGAGTGTGCTCCACCGAGATGGCAGTTGCACAATTTTATCCTTCTTCAAAATTATGAGTATTGGTGCATTCAATCATGTAGGAATTTCTTGGAAGCTCAAGATCAATGAGAGTGAATGGATCACTCCTAAAATATGATATTATTTCCAATACATCCAAATATGCATAAAATATAATATCATCAAACTCATGAAGGAATACTGACACCAAATCCCCAACTTAAATTTCGAAAGAGATTTTTGGTACTTGATTTTTCACACCAAAATTGATGAGAACAACTACAAGTATTACTATAGGCTTTTGAAACTAAAAACTTGAACCAAATAATATCATATAAGCTCCAAATTATTTCATATCATATCCAATAATGTGGAACAATGCTTCCAAGTTCCCCATCGAAACGGTAGATGCATAGTCTTCTCCTTTTTCAACAAAATTCTGAATATTGGTGCATGCAATAATATAGGAATTTGCTGAAAGCTCAAGATAAAAGAGAGTGAATGGATCACTCCTAAATCCTGATATTTCTTCCAAAATATCCAAATATTCACAAAATATAATATCAACAAACTCATGAGAGAAAACTGACATCAAATCACCAAAGAGACTTTTGGCACTTGATTTTTCACACCAAAATTGATGAGAACAACTACAAGTATTACTGGAGGCTCTTGAAACTTAAAACTTGAACCAAATAATATTATATTAGATCCAAATAAGATCATATCATATCCAAATAATTTCATATCACATCCAAGAGTGTGCTCCACCGAGATGATAGATGCATAATTTTCTCCTTCTTCAAAATTATGAGTATTGGTGCATGCAATCATGTAGGAACTTGCTGGAGGCTCTAGATCAATGAGTTAATGAATCATTCCTACAAATTGATATTATTTCCAAATTATTACTTATATACACACCAGAAACAACATTAGAGAGAGATAAATTGAATTCCTCTTCATTTTCTAAAGGAATCACTGGCGAACTTTGCACATAATTTAAAAAAGAATCACTGGAGAAAGTTTGCATAGAATGGAAGGAGATTTTTTCTTCAATAACAAAATTTCGAATGCCTTATTTTGGATCATCCATATGAGAATATGAGATATCATAGATCTGATAAACTTCTGGAGCAACAAGAGAAGGAGTTACTCCAAGCAGACTTTGTTCAATTCGAATTAATCGTGTGGAAGATTCTACTTGTTCTTCATCTTGAACAACTTCATCAGAAAGAGTAGAGGCCGAGAATTTTGAATAAATAATTTTTGTGGTGTTGGGTGTGATCTCCAAATTTCTATAATTATCTCCATTGTTCTTTCCAAATTTTTTATACAATTATGTCCAGAGATCGTTTGGGTATTCAGCAGAATCAATAAGGTAGCGCAAGCTTGGAGAAAAGGCCAGACATATTGTTCCAAAATCTCTATCACCATCATTTATCCACTCATTCTCATCTTCATAAGACTCTTTACCAAGTCCAATAGATACCTCATAGAGACCTTGTCCCTTTAGAGATGAAATCATCTTCAATTTCCATTCTGAATATCTTGTGAATGGAGTAAGAAGAGGAAAACTGTAAATATCGAATCCATATGAAGTTGTACCTGCAAAATATCACTGCAAAACCAAAAACAATTTGCAATATGTCAAAATCAAGCCTTCCTTCTCGACATGTACACTTTTTCAGGTTTCGTCACCCCTGCACCGCCACTCTAAATGAATTTAGAGGAAGCAAGGCACTTTTTTCGGGACATCTATGGAAACCCAACTACTTCTGGTGTACAATGGAGAGTACACAGACTTGAACCTTGTCTGAGGAGGCTATGATACCATATTAGAATTATTGTGCCAGTAGATCCTTAGCCAATGAGTACAATCAGATTCTTAATTATTATGCTGTGAAAAGGAATGAATAATACACACTAAACAAAAAAAATCTCACAGGAAACATACAAGTATTGCTCATTATAATTACAGTATAAAATTCATTACTTCCCAATAGTATACAATGGTAATACATAAAGGAGAATTTGAATCATGAGAGATGAATTCAAATCTACCAACTCAATATGGATGCATGGCTAACTAAAAGTATTTGAATCATTATCAAAGTTCAACTACCTAACTCTAGATGTCTAATCCAGTCTCTCAATCGGTTACAATCAATCAAACCAGTATAAATGTAGTGGTAGGTGAGAAGTAGGTGAGAACTGACGCCTTCCCCCATGCAGCCATGCATAACTGGAGCTAACTGAACTGGAGGATATCTAACTGAATGTAACTAAAGTATAACTAAGATTAACTAGTTACTAACTTCCAACAACTGAAGGAGGTTGGTTTCAGCACTCCCAGTGGCTCCTAAAATATAGGGATTTGTCTAGGAGGCACCTAAAATGATGCATGAAAGTGCAGTCAGTTCCAGTTAGCCTCTATCAATGCTCCCCACACTCTAGTGACTGGTAAATGTGGCCCCATTAGGATAAGTGGATCCAATGGTACTAGTGGACCCAATAATAACTAAATGACTCCTAAGTTAGGAAAATATAATCTATTAGACAGTTTGGACAATGGAGGATTATAAATCCTAACACCCCCCCTGAATCCTAACTTGGACAACTGTGGGTCTTGGAAACAAGGAAAAAATTCACCCATATACAATCTAAAAGATAAAAAAAATCTTAATAAAATGATGAAATAGGGGAAAACCTCATGGGAAACCCCCCCCCCCTCAAAATAAGCAGGAATCAGGAAATACAAGTTAATAACTTGCAAAATATTTGTTGCAATTTGCAACACTATGCAACAACAAAGCAATATTATGGTGCATCTATGTAGCAGCATCCTGAATATGTGCATGAGAACCTATGAATCCAAAATAAATGATTATGTATGGAGTAATATTCCTCTTTGGAAGAATAATAATGTGCTCAACTGAATCAGAAATATAGACAGTTGCAAGATCAAAACTAGACCCATGTAAAGCAACTGAAATCAACTAATAAGAGAGAAAAAGTGCTTTAGAATTAGAACCATGTGAGGAACACCCAAGAAACTGATATATTGAAGCCTTGAACATCTAACCATGTGAGGTATAATCAGCTCCAAGTGTTAGGAGCATGTATCCAGGTGAATGCAGAATATCTCCCTCTTTACTAGTTATGTGAGGAGATGAGCATGTGATCAAATAGAAAGGTAAATAAGCCCTAGGAATGTGGAGAGTGAATTCTTGAGCTCCATAATCTGATATAGCTTCATAAATAACAAATGATTCACAAAATATAATATCATAAAACTCATAAGAGGAAACTAACATCAAATCCCCAGCACCAACTTTTAAGGTGACTTGTGGTACTTGATTTTTCATACCAAAATTGATGAGAACAACTACAAGCATGACCGGAAGCTCTTGAATTTTAAAATTAGAACCAAATAATATAAGATAATATCCAAATAATATAATATCATATCCAAATAATTTCATATCATATCCAATATTTTGCACCACTGATATGGTAGCTGCACACTTTTCTCCTTCTTCAAAATTCTAAGTATTGGTGCATTCAATCATCTAGGAAGTTCCTAGAAGCTCAATATCAATGAGAGTGAATGGATCACTCATAAAATATGATATTATTTACAAAATATCCAAATATTCATAAAATATAATATCAACAAATTCATAAAGGAATACTGACATCAAATCCCCAACATAATTTTTGAAAGAGATTTTTGGTACTTGATTTTTCACACCAAAATTGATGAGAATAGCTACAAGTATTATTGTAGGCTCTTGAAAATTAAAAATTGAACCAAATAAGATCATATCAGATCCAAATAATTTCATATCATATCCAAGAATGTGGAACAATGGTTCCAACTACCCCACCAAAATGGTAGATGCACAGTCTTCTCCTTTTTCAACAAAATTCAGAATATTGGTTCATACAATCATGTAGGAATTTATTGGAAGCTCAAGATAAAAGAGAGTGAATGGATCACTCCTAAAGCCTAATATTTCTTCCAAAATATCCAAATATTCACAAAATATAACATCAGCAAACTCATGTGAGAAAACTGACATCAAATCACCAACAACAATTTTGAAAGAGACTTTTGGCACTTGATTTTTCACACCAAAATTGATGAGAACAGCTACAAGTATTACTGTAGGCTCTTGAAACTTAAAAATTGAACCAAATAATATCATATCAGATCCAAATAATTTCATATCATATCCAAATAAGTTCATATCACATCCAAGATTGTGCTCCACCGAGATGGTAGATACACAATTTTCTCCTTCTTCAAAATTCTGAGTATTGGTGCATGCAATCATGTAGGAATTTGTTGGAATATATAAATCAATGAGAGGGAATGAATCAATCCTACAATATGATATTATTTCCAAAATATACAAATTATTACTTAGCTACACACCAGCAACAACATTAGAGAGAGAGAGAGAGAGAAATTGAATTCCTCTTCATTTTTTGAAGCAATCACTGGCAAACTTTGCACATAATTTAAAAATGAATTACTAGAGAATGTTTGCATAGAATGGAAGGAGAGTTTTTCTTCAATAAAATATACTTGAATGTCTTATTCTGGATCAGCCATATGAGAAGATGAGATATCAGAGATCTCATAAGCTTTTGTAGCAACAGGAGAAGGAGTCACTCCAAGGAGACTTTGTTCAATTCGAATTGACTGCGTGGAAGATTCTACTTCTTCTTCTTGAAAAAATTCATCAGAGAGAGTAGAGGATGATAATTTTGAATAAATAAATCTTGTGGTGTTGGGTGTTCTCTCAAAATTTCTATAATTATCCCCATTGTGCTTGCCAAATTTTTTATCCAATTATGTCCAGAGATCCTTTAGGTATTCAACAGAATCAATAAGGTAGTGCAAGCTTGGAGAAAAGTCCAGACATATTGTTCCAAAATCTCTATCACCATAATTTATCCAATCATTCTCATCTTCATAAGACTCTTTACCAAGTCCAATAGATACCTCATAGAGACCTTGTCCCTTTAGAGATGAAATCATCTTCAATTTCCATTCTGAATATCTTGTGAATGGAGTAAGAAGAGGAAAACTGTAAATCTTAAATCCTTATGAATTTGTACCTGCAAAATATCACTGCAAAACCAAAAAAAAATTGTATTATGTTAGAATCAAGCCTTCCCTCTCGACATGTACACTTTTTCAGGTTCTATCACGCCTGCACTACCACTCTGAATGAATTCAGAGGAAGCAAGGCACTCTTTTCGGGACTTCTGTGGAAACCCACCTACTTCTAGTGTACGATGGAGAGTAGACAAACTTGAACCTTGTATGAGGAGGTTATGATACCATATTAGAATTATTGTGCCATTAGATCTTTAGGTAATGAGTGCAATTGGATTCTTAATTATTATGTAGTGAAAAGGAATGAATAATACACATTGAACCAGAATTTCTTCCTTTCTTCTGCTTATGTGGGAGTGAGTTTTGGAAATTTATATCCTTCTTCAACTAATGCCCAAACATCCAGATCAATGGACATCAGATAGTTTTTCATTCTAATATTCCAGAAAACATGGTCTTCAACATCAAATATGGGGATTCTTATTGACATCTTCATCTGCTGATCCATAGTGATTTTAATAGGATCTTCCTTCCAGTGGTTAAATTGTGGTGAAGGATCTCATTCTGATACCAATTGAAGGATTAGGTCTAGTCACTAAGAGGTGCGGGGGGTGAATCAGTGACAAAACTTTACACACAATTTATTTTTATTTTAGCAAATGTAAAAAAAAAAATTAGACACAATGATTTATTGTGGAACCCCATAAGGTAAACCACCAATACGTTTCTATTATGTGCAAAACTGTGTTTCTACACTATACAATAGTTCTTTTCAAGCACCAACTTGTTGGAGACCATAATCCCCAAGTTTCTCAACAACTACTGAAGGATGCACCCACACCCTAGCTTTTGTCTACACCTACAGACAATGATACACCAATACCCTGATTCTCCAGCCACTACTGGAAGGATTCTAAGACCTCCTTGCATGCTTGTAGCCTGCCCTAGCACCACCCTTCCACCCTTATTTGGTTTTTATCAGTCTTCTCTGAACTTCTTGGACTCTACCATTCGAAATTATAGAGATAATTAATTTCTTCAACACTTTGTCAATAAATACCCTTATGTTTCCTGTGGACTCCTCTATTCACTATTTTGGATGCACCTCTTCACATTTGCAGACACACCTCTTCACATATGTGGATGCACCTCTTCACAGTTGTGGACGCACCTCTTCACCATTGCATATCCACACAGCAGGAATTTTGATCTACTTAATAACCTGGATTTCACAATAATTTCACATAGAGTCTCTTGGTTATACACCTGACTACTCTAATGGGCGAAATCATTCTTTAGCGTTGGATCTCTTAAACACCTCAATCAATGGTGGAGAACAAACCAAACTTAAATCGTTTTTATGGTTTCACTCCCATCCCGGAGGTTAACTAACCTGCATATTGAACCAACGAAATAGCTTATAGTTGTTGATCTAAGTCATGTTTTCATCTAGATCTTTGAAGTATGTGACCCCTACCTAATTATCCTCATCTCCATTTTGACTTTCTTTGTGCTAGTTCACCTAGCAGAATTATTTCCATCCTTTGATCAAAATCCTCCTTTAATATTCTTCGTTCAAACTTTAAGCGCCTACCACATTCCGTAGATTTCAAAAGTTCATTAACCTGTGCATGTTGAATCAATGGAATAGTTCTCCATTGTAGATCTAACTGAACAATCAATTCAGGTCATCGATCTTGATCCTACTTGCTCCTTGTTTTTTTATCAATGAAGTGTCCCATAGCCATTTATCTTCATCCACCTCTAATTTCCATCGTCCAATCTCGAGTTGTGACTTTTCACACTTTTATTTCCGCATTCATCCTGAGCCGTTGATCTTTTTCTTGGGATGTTTATGACCGTTGATCTTTGCCTCGGACTGTTTGTGACTGTTGATATTCCAGACTACAGATTTCTTGAGTATGACATTTCTCAAATTGTCTTTCCACACTTAGCTTTCCGCCTCAATCGTTCTACATCATTGATATCCTTCAGGTTTCTTCGTGACTGTTGATCTTCTAGAATGTGGGATGTAAAGTGCGGGTTCTCAAAAGCTCAAATGTTGCTTTCCCACTTCTCTGCCTTTCGTTTTCCTCACTAACCTTTCACATCATCGATCTTTCATGGATGTCTTTCTAACCGTCAATCATACAGATCCCGGGATGCAGAAGTCGAAAACTCAACGTTTCAAAAACAAGCTTATGCTCTTCCACTTTCTGGACTTTCCTTTCCACACTCCCTTTTCTGTACTGTGGAATGTAGAAGTTGAAAACTCAATGTTTCCAAAGACAAGCTTATGCTTCTTTCGCTTTCCAAACTATCCTTTCCACACTTCCATTTCCGCAGGGAGGAATGCGAAAGTTGAAAACTTAATTTTTCCATGACTTCAGCCTTTTGATTTCTGTGGTTCCGCATGAACTTTTGATTTCCACACCCACACTTGATTTTACTTGCTGCCTTTTCTACACTGCAGAGTGCAAAAGTCGAAAACTCAACCTTTCATGACTTCTAATGTTTGCACTCTACACTTCCACACCTACACTTGTTTTCTGAACCATTGATCTGTTTGGGGAACAATTCGTAGATGTGCAATCTTGATTAACTTTTTAAATTCACCTCATCCTTATTTCCTTTGCGGATCTTATCCCCAACCATTGGATCTCGTACAGGAACCTTTATGATCGTCAGATCTTGTCTCTTCCTTAGATTTTCTGTGGATCTAATGTGGATCTCACCATGACTTTGTAGATCTGCCTGATTTCTCTGCGGAATCTTATCTAAAGATGTATATTCTCCTGCGGCTTCAATATAAACTGTCTACTCAACGATCCTTGAGTCTCATGCCTGATTGAACCGGTGTAGTTCATCCAGAGCTCTCTGTGCGACTCCTCTGACTTAAAAATATGGGATCCTTCATCTTCAACATGTGGGATTCCTTCTCTACTGTTCTGCAGGCTTCCTTAATTTCCATAAATGCCAACCTATATTGTCATGTGGCCAACATAAAATTATGAATTGCTGTGTAATTAATATATTGTATTAGTGTTCTATAAAGTTGTACACTTTATCCAAAAAAAACATTAAGACTCCACAATGCTTTATTGTTTAGTATAAAAAAAATACTTACAAGGTTTTATAATTTAGTAAAGATTCACCAAGATTTTACACGATTTTATAATTCATTGAAAAATTTGCTAATGTTTTACAAGATTATATAAATTAGTTAAAGATTTCCTTAAAAATTATATATGCATATTAGATTATTGAAAAAAATGCCTTTCAATTTTCCTCTCTATCATTGTGATTCGCCCATTTATTATACATATAAATTAAGGGGGGTTATTAAAACTTTCCTCAATCAAGTCCTAGCCCAGATAAGACACATTTTTCTGATCCATGAGAAAACAATGAAAATGCTCTATAGGAAAATGTATGTAGGCAAAGCACAAGGGTCTTCCGGTTGACTACAAGAACATTGGAGGCTTTTGCTAGTGGTTATTTTTCTACTAAATGACAGAGAAAGGGTATTGCGAAAACTTTGAATCCAAATGGTTGTTGCATGAAATATATGTATGGGATGGTCCAAGATGACCTAATGGGTTCACTAAATACTTGTATGTCATTAAGCAATGACATTCTTCTATGTTACTAAAAAATGAGTGTGGATTCTATTAAAAAATGATATAACAATGACATTCAAGCAGGTGTTAAGTCCGAGCTTATATGGACAAAATTAACTCATCATTCTATCCAATGATGGAACCTTTCCTCATGGATCCCTAAACTTAAATATTACAGTGGACATAATGAATTATGTTACTCATGGTAATAGATAAATCCTCTGAAGTAAATCAAAGGGAGATTACCCACTATGAGGCAAAACAAGGGAAGGTTTAGTTCTTTCTCACTATTGAACCTGGAAGGAAACCTATGCTAAGATGATTTATGTAGTTGAGTAAGATTTTTTTAAGAAGGAATTGAAAAAATGGACATAGGCATGGGTGCTCCTATGTTTTTTATAGCATTCCTCAAGCTGAGGAAAACACTTTTGGAGACAAGTTGGAAGAGTTTCCCTCTTGGGAGATGAGGAAAATCCCAAAGAGGCTAGAAAGAATGATACATAACATAAAATATTTTTAATGGAGCAGAAATGCTTACAAATGTTTAAGATGAAGGCAAAGAAACTATACATTGAAATGTCAAATATAATGCTCTTATTGGTAATTTTTGTTTTACATTGCTTTGTTGATCTATCTTTGTTGGTCTTCTATAAGGTAAGGTCTAGTCAGACTTACAAGACAATGGTTGTTATGATTCAGACCATTTATAACTTGAAGAAAGTCCAACAAAACGTTTTTGGAGGGTAAATCATTTCTTTTGAAAGTGAGGATGCGAGAAAGAGAAAAAGGATGAAGATCAAGATTTCTTCTCATCCTGAGAGTGAAACTAAAAGTGAATGATTGATACAAGGAAAATGAAAAGGAAGAGAATGTAGTAGAAGTCCTTTTGTTCAATGAAAGACTTTGGTTGAGGCTATATTACTGGAGCTAAGGAATTGAAAGGGAATGCTACAACTTCTTGACTTTTTTTCCTACTTATAAAAATTATGAGTTCTCAATTGAGAATGATCAATAGTGCTTCAAAGGAATCAATGATTCTTTTGTCAATTATTATTCTGAGTTGAAGAATATCCATATAGACCATCCATTTTTCCACCTATGTTGAACAAGTTAAATCAATAGCTTATTCTTTCAATTGAGTTCCAATTTAGTTCCTAGAGTGGATCTCTAATGGAATGGTTAGTTTGAGTTGAACTTTGTAAATTTAATGTGGAATTTCTGAGAATATTTTTTTAATTTTTGTTAGGTGTACGGCATTGTGCTTTGAATATATTTGAACACTTAAAAAAATAACACTTTCTATACAATTCTGGGTAGGTCAAAATGAGCATACTCTGAATATATTTGAAGTTTTCTGCATTTTTGAAGTATATTGTTTGATGTTGCAACTTACTATAAATTTAGAATCTTAAAGTTCTAAATTTTGAAGTTCCTCAATGTACATCACCAAACTTACAACAACTCGATTTTAGTTCATCTTTCCAATCTTTTTTTATCTATTGACATATTATTGCACATTTTTACAGCAATTGTTAGTTTATTTCATTTTTAATATATCATTAAACATGTAAATATACATCTTAGTATGGATTAAGAAATAAGCAATATTATAAAATATATTGTTTTGAAATATTCCAAATAAAATTAATTGAAACATGAATAAGAATTAAATTATAAAATATATTATTTTGAAATATATTCCAAATAAAATTAATTTAATGAAACATGGATAATACTTAAATATTGTAGTGAAAATTCCAATTAAGATACCTTTTTAATATATAAATCTAGTATATATTTTATTGAAAATTTTAATTTTTTCTAATGTCTAAATCTAATATATGTCATTATTGAAAATTTTAAATCTCTTTTTATGTCTAAATCTAATATATGTCATTATTGAAATTTTAATTTTTTTTTGTCTAAATCTAATATATGTCGAAAAATTTAATGTCCCCAATTAAGATATTTTTTTGTCCCTGAAGGGAACATTTATAGATAGGTCAGTTGGATTAATTTGTCTCCGTAGGATTTTAATTTTTACAGTTTGTAAATGTAAGACTTTTAGTTAAAAAAAAATATTAAGACAATTTTACAAGATTGTAATTTTGGCAGATTATTATTGGTTAAAAAATGTATGATGTCATGCGTTAAAAATTATGAACTCTCAATTGAGAATGATCAATAGTTCTTCAAAGGAATCAATGATTTTTTTGTCAATTATTATTCAGAGTTGAAGAATATCCATATAGACCATTCATTTTTCCACCTCTGTTGAACAAGTTAAATCAATAGCTTATTCTTTCGATTGAGTTCCAATTTACTTCCTAGAGTGGATCTCTAATGGAATGGTTAGTTTGAGTTGAACGTTGTAAATTTAATGTGGAATTTCTAAGAATGTTTTTTTAATTTTTGTTAGGTGTACGACATTGTGCTTTGAATATATTTGAACACTTTAAAAATCACACTTTCTATACAATTCTGGGTAGGTCAAAATGAGCATACTCTGAATATATTTGAAGTTTTCTTCATTTTTGAAGTATATTATTTGATGCTGCAACTTACTATAAATTTAGAATCTTAAAGTTCTAAATTTTGAAGTTCCTCAATGTACATCACCAAACTTACAACAACTCGATTTTAGTTCATCTTTCGAATCTTTTTTAATCTATTGACATATTATTGCACATTTTTAGAGCAACTATTATTTTATTTAATTTTTAATATATCATTAAACATGTAAATATACATCTTAATATAGATTAAGAAATAATCAATATTATTAAATATATTGTTTTGAAATATTCCAAATAAAATTAATTGAAACATGAATAAGACTTAAATTATTAAATATATTATTTTGAAATATATTCCAAATCAAATTAATTTAATGAAACATGGATAATACTTAAATATGGTAGTGAAAATTCCAATTAAGATAATTTTTTAACATGTAAATCTAGTATATATCATTATTGAAAATTTTAATTTTTTTAATGTCTAAATCTAATATATGTCATTATTGAAAAAAAAATCATGTCTAAATTTAATATATGTCATTATTAAATATTTTAATTTTTTTTGTCGAAATCTAATATATGCCATTATTGAAAAATTTAATGTCCCTAGTTAAAATATTTTTTAATATATAAATCTAGTATATATCATTATTGAAAACTTTAATTTATTTTATGTTCAAATTTAATATATGTCATTATTGAAAATTTTATTTTTTAATATCTAAATCTAGTATATATTATTAATGAAAATTTTAATTTATTTTATGTCCAAATCTAATATATGTCATTATTGAAAATTTTATTTTTTAGTATGTAAATTTAGTATATATCATTATGGAAAATTTTAATTTAATCTAATATATGTCATTATTGAAAATTTTATTTTTTGATATATAAATCTAATATATGTCATTATTGAAATTTGTATTTTTTAATATATAAATCTAGTATATATCATTGTTGAAAATTTTAATTTAATCTAATATATGTCATTATTGAAAATTTTATTTTTTAAAATGTAAATCTAGTATATCATTGAAAATTTCCCGGAAGCTCAAGATCAATGAGAGTGAATGGATCACTCCTAAAATATGATATTCTTTCCTGAGGAGGTTCTGATACCATATTAGAATTATTGTTCCATTAGATATTCAGGCAATGAGTGTAATTAGATTCCTAATTAGTATGCATTGAAAAGGAATGAATAATACACACTAAACAAAACAAATCTCATAGGAAACAAACAAGTATTGCTCATTATAATTACAGTATAAACTTCATTACTTCCCAACAATATACAATGGTAATACATAAATGATAATTTGAATCATGAGAAATGAATTCGAATCTACCAACTCAATCTAACTGCATGGCTAACTAGAAGTGGCTAAATCACTATCGAAGTTCAACCAGATAACTCCAGATGTCTAATTCGGTCTCTCAATCAGTTACAATCAATCAAACCAGTCTAACTGTAGTGGTAGGTGAGAAGTAGGTGAGAATCGACGCCTTCCCCAATGCAGCCATGCATAATTGGTGCTAACTGAACTGGAGTATATCTAACTGAATGTAACTGAAGCATAACTAAGCTTAACTAGTTACCAACTACCAACAACTAAAGGTGTTTGGTGTCAACACTCCTAGTGGCTCTTAAAATATAAGGATTGTTCTAGGAGGTGCCTAAACGGATGCATGCAAGTGCAGTCAGTTCCAGTTAGCCTCTATCGGTGTTCCCCACACTCTATTGATAGGTACATGTGGCCCCATTAGGCTAAGTGAACCCAATGGTATTAGTAGACCCAATAATAACTAAATGACTCCTAAGTTAGGAAAATATAATCTAATAGACATTTTGGACAAGGGAGGATTATAAATCCTAACACCCCCCCTAAATCCTAACGTGGACAGCCGTGGGCCCTGGAAACAAGGCCAAAAGTCACACATATACAATTTAAAAGATAAAAAAAATTGCTTAATAAAACGAGGAAATAGGGGAAAAACTCATGGGAAAACCCCCCCTCAAAATAAGCAAGAATCAGGAAATACAAGTTAAAAACTTGCAAAATATTTGCTGCAATTTACAACACTATGCAACAACAAAGCAGTATTATGGTTCTTCTATGCAGCAGCATCCTGAATATGTGCATGAGAAACTCTGAATCCAAACTAAATGATTATGTCTGGAGGAATATTCCTCTTTGGAAGAAGAAGAATGTGCTCAACTATATCAGAAATATAGACAGTTGCAAGATGAAAACTGGACCCATGTAGAGCAATTGAAATCAACTGATGAGAGAGAAAAAGTTCTTGAGAATTAGAAACATGTGAGGAACACCCAAGAAACTGATATATTGAAGCCTTGAACATGGAACCATGTGAGGTATAATTAGCTCCAAGTGTTAGGAGCATGTGTCCAGGTGAATGCACAATGTCTCCCTCTTTCCTAGTTCTGTGAGGAGATGAGCATGTGATCAAATAGAAAGTTAAAGAATCCCTAGGACTGTGGAGAGTGAATGCTTGAGCTCCATAATTTGATATATCTTCATAAATAAAAAAATATTAACAAAATATACTATCATCAAACTCATAAGAGGAAACTAACATCAAATCCCCAGCAACAACTTTGAAGGAGACTTGCGTACTTGATTTTTCATACCAAAATTAATGAGAACAACCACAAGCATGACTGGAAGCTCTTAAAACTTAAAATTCGAACCAAGTAATATAATATCTGATCCAAATAAGATCATGTCATATCCAAATAATTTCATATCATATCCAAGACTATGCTCCACCGAGATGGTAGCTTCACAATTTTCTCCTTCTTCAAAATTTTGAGTATTGATGCATTCAATCATGTAGGAATTTCGTGCAAGCTCAAGATCAATGAGAGTGAATGGATCACTCCTAAAATCCGATGTTATTTCCAAAATATCCAAATATGCATAAAATATAATATCAGAAAATTCATAAAGGAATATTGACATCAAATCCCCAACAGAATTTTTGAAAGAGATTTTCGGTACTTGATTTTTCACACCAAAATTGATGAGAACAGCTACAAGTATTACTCTAGGATATTGAAAGTTAAAATATGAACCAATTAAGATCATATAAGATCCAAATAATTTCATATTATATCTAATAATATTGAACAATGGTTCCAAGTACCCCACCAAAATGGTATATGCATAGTCTTCTCCTTTTTCAACAAAATTCTGAATATTGGTTCATGCAAACATGTAGGAATTTGCTGGAAGCTCAATATCAGAGAGAGTGAATGGATCACTCCTAAATCCTAATATTTCTTCCAAAATATCCAAATATTCACAAAATACAATATCAACAACCTCATGAGAGAAAACTGACATCTAATCACCAGCAACAATTTTGAAAGAGACTTTTGGCACTTGACTTTTCATACCAAAATTGATGAGAACAGCTACAAGTATTAATGGAGGCTCTTGAAACTTAAAAATTGAACCAAATAATATCATATCAGATACAAATAAGTTCATATCACATCCAAGAGTGTGCTCCACTGAGATGGTAGATACACAATTTTCTCCTTCTTCAAAATTCTGAGTATTGGTACATGCAATCATGTAGGAATTTGCCGAAATATCTAGATCACTCAGAGTGAATGAATCACTCCTACAATATGATATTATTTCCGAAATATACAAATTATTACTTAGCTGCACACCAGAAACAACATTAGAGAGAGAGAGAAATTAATTCCTCTTCATTTTTTGAAGCAATCACTGGCAAACTTTGCACATAATTTAAAAAAGAATCATTGGATAATGTTTGCATAGAATGGAAGGAGAGTTTTTATTCAATAACCGAGATTCGAATGCCTTGTTCTAGATCAGCCATATGAGAAGATGAGATATCAGAGATCTCATAAACTTCCAGAGCAACGGGAGAAGGAGTCACTCCAAGGAGACTTTGCTCAATTCAAATTGACTGTGTGGAAGAGTATGCTCCTTATTCATCTTGAACAAATTCATCGAAGAGAGTAGAGGCCAATAATTTTGAATAAATAACTCTTGTAGTGTTGGGTGTGCTCTCCAATTCGCTATAATGATCCTCATTGTGCTTACCAAAGGTTTTATCTAATTATGTCTAGAGATCCTTTGGGTATTCAGCAGAATCAATAAGGTAGCGCAAGCTTGGAGAAAAGGCCAAACATATTGTTCCAAAATATCTATCACTGTCATGTATCCAGTCATTCTCATCTTCATAAGACTCTTTACCAAGTCCAATAGATACCTCATAGAAACCTCGTCCCTTTAGAGATGAAATCATCTTCAATTTCCATTCTGAATATCTTGCGAATGGAGTAAAAAGAGGAAAACTATAAATCTTGAATCCATATGAAGTTGTACCTACAAAATATCACTGCAAAACCAAAAACAATTTACAATATGTCAGAATCAATCCTTCCCTCTCGACATGTACAATTTTGCAGGTTTCGTCACGCCCTCACCGCCACTCTGAATGAATTCAGAGGAGGTTCTTATACCATATTAGAATTATTGTGCCATTAGATCTTCCAGAAATGAGTGCAATTATATTCTTAATTATTATGCAGTGAAAATGAATGAATAATACACACTGAAACAAAATTCCTTCCTTTCTTCTGCTTCTCTGGGAGTGAATTCTGGAACTTTATATCCTTCTTCAACTAATGCCCAAACATCCAGACCAATGGACATCAGAGAGTGTTTCATTCTAATCTTCCAGAAAACATGGTCTTCACCATCAAATATGGGGATTCTTATTGACATCTTCATTTGCTTATCCATAGTGATTTTAATAGGATCTTCCTTCCAATGGTTAAATTGTGGTGAAGGATCCCATTCTGATACCAATTGAAGGATCAGTTCTATTCACTGAGAGGTGGGGGGGTGAATCAATGACAAAAATTTACACACAATTTATTTTTATTTTAGCAAATGTAAAAAACAAAAATTAGACTCAATGATTTATCGTGGAACCCAATAAGGTAAACCACCAATACATTTCTATTATCTGGAAAACTGTGTTTCTACAATATAAATAAGTTCTTTGCAAGCACCAACTTGTTGGAGACCACAATCCCCAACTTTCTCAACCACTACTAAAGGATGCACCCACACCCTGGCTTCTTCCTGCACCTACAGACAATGATACACCAATACCCTGGTTGGGCCAGCCATTGCTGGAAGGAGGATAAGACCTCCTTGAATGCTTGTAGCATGTCCTAGCACCACCCTTCCACCCTTATTTGGTTTTTATTAGTCTTCTTTGAAATTATTGGACTCTGTCATTCGCAATTACAGAGACAATTAATTTCTTCAACACTCTGTCAATAAATACCCTCATGTTTCCTTTGGACACCTCTCTTCACTATTTTGGACACACCTCTTCATAGTTGCGGACGCACCTCTTCACCATTGTAGATCCACACATCAATAATTTTGATCTACTTAGCACAAATTAATAACCTAGATTTCATAATAATTTCACATATAGTCTCTTGGTTATACACCTGACTACTCTAACGAGCAAAATCATTCTTTGGCATTGGATCTCTTAAACACCTCAATCAACGGTGGAGAACAATACAAACTTAAATCGTTTTTATGATTTCACTCCCATCCTGGTGGTTAACTCACCTACATATTGAACCAATGAAATAGCTTACAGTTGTTGATCTAAGTCATGTTTTCATCTGGATCGTCAAAGTATGTGACCCCTACCTAATTCTGCTAATCTCCATTTTGACTTTCTTTGTGCTAGTACACCTGGAAAAATTATTTCCAGCCTTTGATTAAAATCCTCCTTTAATCTTCATCGTTCAAACTTTAAGCGCCTACCACATTCCGCAGATTTCAAAAGTTCATTAACCTGCGCATGTTGAATCAATGGAATTGTTATCCATTGTAGATCTAACTCAACAATCAATTCTTGTTGTTGATCTTGATCCTACTTGCTCCTTGCTTTTTTATCAAGGAAATCTCACGTAGTCGTTGATCTTCATTCACCTCTAATTTCCACCGTCCGATCTCAAGTTGCGACTTTTCACACTTTTATTTCCGCATTCATCCTGATCCGTTGATCTTTGTCTTGGGCTGTTTGTGACCATTGATCTTTCTCCCGGACTGTTTGTGACCGTTGATATTCCAGACTGTAGATTTCTTGACTATGACATTTCTCAAAATGTCTTTCCGCACTTAGATTTATGCCTCAAGCATTCTACACCGTTGATCTCCTTCAGGTTTCTTCGTGACTGTTGATCTTATAGAGTGTGGGATGCAGAGTGCAGGTTCTCAAAATCTCAAACGTTTCTTTCCCACTTCTCCACCTTTCATTTTCCTCCCTAATATTTTTGCATCGTCGATCTTTCGTAGATGTCTTTTTGACCATCAATCATACGGATCCCGAGATGCGGAAGTCGAAAACTCAATGTTTCAAAAACGAGCTCATGCTCTTCCGCTTTCTAGACTTTCCTTTCCGTACTTCCTTTTCCGTACCGTGGAATGCGGAAGTCGGAAACTTAATGTTTCCAAAGACGAGCTTATGCTTCTTCCACTTTCCGGACTTTCATTTCCATAGGGAGGAATGCGGAAGTTGGAAACTCAATTTTTCCATGACTTCGACCTTTTGATTTCCGCGGTTCCACATGCCCTTTTGATTTCTGCATTGTGGAATGCAGAAGTCAAAAACTCAACTTTTCATGACTTCTCATGTTTGCACTCTGCACTTCCGCACCCGCACTTTCTTTCTGAATCATTGATCTGTTTGCAGAACAATTCGCAGCCGTGCGATCTTGATTAATTGCTTAACTTCACATTGTCCTTATTTCCTTTGCGGATCTTATCCCCAACCATTGGATCTCGTGCAGGAAGCTTTGTGATCATCAGATCTCGTCTCTTCCTTAGATCTTTTGTGGATCTAATTTGGATCTCACCATGACTTTGCATATCTGCCCGATTTCTTTGCGGAATCTTATCTATAGCTGTAGATTTTACTATGGCTTCAATCTAAATCGTCTACCCAATGATCCCTAAGTCTCATGCCTAATTGAACCGGTGTAGTTCATCTTGAGCTCTCTACGTGACTCCTCTGACTTAAAAATACGAGCTCCTTCATCTTCAACATGTGGGCATCCTTCTCTACTGGTATGCAGGCTTCTTTAATTGCCATAAATGCCAACCTATATTGCCATGTTGCTAACATAAAATTATTAATTGTTGTGTAATCAATATATTGTATTAGTGTTCTATAAAGTTGTACACTTTAATAAAAAAACATTAAGACTCCACAATGTTTTATTGTTTAGTATAAAAAAATACTTACAAGGTTTTATACTCTCGTAAAGATTCACCAATATTTTACACGATTTTATAATTCATTGAAAATTTTTCTAATGTTTTACAACATTATATAAATCAGTTAAAGATTTCCCAAAATATTATATATGCTTATTAGATTATTGAAAAAAAATCTCTTTCAATTTTCCTCTCTATCATTGTGATTAGCCCATTTATTATACATATAAATTTAGGGAGGTTATTAAAACTTTCCTTAATCAAGTCCTAGCCCAGATGAGAGACCATTTTCTGATCCATGAGAAAACAATGAAAATACTCTATAGGAAAATGTATGCAGGCAAAGCACAAGGGTCTTCCCGTTGACTACAAAAACAGTGGAGGATTTTTCTTGTGGTTATTTTTCTCCTAAATGACAGAGAAAGGGTAGTGATAAAATTCTAAATCCAAATGGTTGTTGCATGAAATCTATGTCCAAGATGGTCCAAGATGATCTAATGGGATCACTAAATACTTTTAGGTCATTAAGCAATGACATTCTTCTATGTTACTAAAAAACGAGTGTGGATTCTATTAAATATGATATAACAGTGACATTCAAGTAGGTGTTAAGTCCGAGCTTATATGGAAAAAATTAACTCATCATTCTATCCAATGATGGAACCTTTGCTCGTGGATCCCTAAACTTAAATAGTATTGGACATAACGACTTATTTTACTCATGGTAATAGATAAATCCTTTGAAGTAAATCAAAGGGATATTACTCACTATGAGGCACGACAAGGGAAGGTTTAGTTCTTTCTCACTATTGAACCTGGAAGGAAACCTATGCTAAGATGATTTATGTATTTGAGTAGGCTATTTTTTAAGAAGGAATTGAAAAAATGGACATTGGCAGAGGTGCTCCTATGTTTTTGACAGTATTCCTCAAGCTAAGGAAAACACTTTTGGAGACAAGTCGGAAGAGTTTCCCTCTTTAGAGGTGAGGAAATTCGCGAAGAGGCTAGAAAGAATGATAAATAACATAAAAATAATTTTAATGGAGAAGAAATGCTTACAAAGGTTGAAGATGAAGGCAAACAAATTATACATTGAAATGTCAAAGATAAAACTCTTATTGGTAATTTTTGGTTCACGTTGCTTTGTTGATCTATCATTGTTGGTCTCCTATAAGGTAAGGTCTAGTCAAACTTACAGGACAATGGTTGTTATGATTCAGACCATTTATAACTTGAAGAAAGTCCAGAAAAACTTTTGTGGAGGGTAAATCATTTCTTTTGAAAGCAAGGATGCAAGAAAGATAAAAAGGATGAAGATCGAGATTTCTTCTCATCCTGAGAGTGAAACTAAAAGTGATATTGATACAAGGAAAATGAAAAGGAAGAGAAGGTAGTAGAATTCCTTTTGTTCAATGAAAGACTTTGGTTGAGGCTATATTACTAGAGCTAAGGAATTGAAAGAGAATGCTACAGCTTCTTGACTTTTTTTCCTACTTATAAAATTTATGAGTTCTCAATTGAGAATGATCAATAGTGCTTCAAAGGAATCAATGACTCTTTTGTCAATTATTATTATGAGTTGAAGAATATCCATATAGACCATCCATTTTTCCACTTATGTTGAACAAGTTAAATCAATAGCTTATTCTTTCAATTGAGTTCCAATTTAGTTCCTAGAGTGGATCTCTAATGGAATGGTTAGTTTGAGTTGAACTTTGTAAATTTAATGTGCTTTGAATATATTTGAACACTTCAAAAAATCACACTTTCTATACAATTCTGGGTAGGTGAAAATGAGCATACTCTGAATATATTTGAAGTTTTCTGCATTTTTGAAGTATATTGTTTGATGTTGCAACTTACATTAAATTTAGAATCTTAAAGTTCCTCAATGTACATCACCAAACTTACAACAACTCGATTTTAGTTCATCTTTCCAATCTTTTTTTTATCTATTGACATATTATTGCACATTTTTAGAGCAATTGTTAATTTATTTAATTTTTAATATATCATTAAACATGTAAATATACATCTTAGTATAGATTAAGAAATAATCAATATTATAAAATATATTGTTTTGAAATATACCAAATAAAATTAATTGAAAAATGAATAAGACTTAAATTATAAAATATATTATTTTGAAATATATTCTAAATAAAATTAATTTAATGAAACATGGATAATACTTAAATATGGTAGTGAAAATTCCAAGATAATTTTTTAATATGTAAATCTAGTATATATTTTATTGAAAATTTTAATTTTTTTTAATGTCTAAATCTAATATATGTCATTATTGAAAATTTTAAATCTTTTTTTATTTCTAAATCTAATATATGTCATTATTGAAATTTTAATTTTTTTTTGGTCCAAATCTAATATATGTCATTATTGAAAAATTTAATGTCCCTAAAGGGAACATTTATAGATAGGTCAGTTGGATTAATTTGTCTCCGTAGGATTTTCATTTTTACATTTTGTAAATGTAAGACTTTAGGTTTAAAAAAATATTAAAACAATTTTACAAGATTGTAATTTTGGGAGATTATTATTGGTTAAAAAATGTATGATGTCATGCCTTGAAAAATGTTTCCAGGCGTCGGCGGCAACATTACATCATGGAAAGTTGGTCATATTTACTACACCAATGTGGTTGATGTCCGATTAATTTAATTTTTATTTTATGATAGCCCATTCCTCGAAAGCAGCATGGCGCACATTCCTAGAAAGTACCACCACATTTGAAGAACAACACAGTGGTATGGAGGCCACTTTCTCGCACACAATCTTCATTTTCTTCTTCTGTTCCACTGGCTTTGTTGTTCGGTTGTTTGCTTTTCACCTACAGATTTAGAAGGACGAGGAATAACAGTTGCTTGCTTGCTCTTTACTTGCAGACTAAGAAAAAAGAAGGAAAGCTAGTGAGTGAAGAAGTCAGTGACTTCGTTTACTGGGACGATGGAAGAATCGCAGGCGGCTTTGACAGGCGTCCAATTTGGCGTTGCATCCTCCGGAGAAATTGTAAGTGGATGCACGAAATAGAGAAGAATAATGGGAACTTATGGTCCATGACTCGAGTTCTAGTACCCCGTGCGGTTAGACTATTTACAGTCCTAATACCTGAATTTTTCTTTATCATTTTTTGGTTTTATCTCTTTTTGAGTTTCATGCACGAGTATGGTGTGAAATCGTGCAGATCCAATGCCCGAATGAGTGTTTGGTCTAGGAATAATCTCCTTCTGTGTAAGGTTAGACAAAATCCTACATCCTCGTCGTCTCATGCTTGCTAGGATTCTTTCGGCAATAGTTTTGATGTAGAAAACTAGCCTGTCTGTAATTTCTTTAGCAAGTTTAAAGGTTCTAGAATCAGCATTTTCGAGCAAAGATATATTTGCGAGCGATCGAAGATTTACCGATTTCAGGTCCGAAGGTTGGGATTTGGCTAGACTTGAGGAGGAGAAAAACGTCTTTTGCCTACTTTTTCGTTCAAAATCGTGGTTAATTTGAACCAACCAAGTATTGGATTGCAAGGGCATCATATTTAATGTTCCTTTCGTCACCCGATCAAAAACCATATTGATAAATCACCTTTACATAACACATTCTATATACAATCCTGCCACCTGCATCCACAGATTCGTTTTATCGAGTTTACCTGGCAGCAGCTAGAGAGGCAAAGGCTTCTTCAAAAGTGATCATTTATTTTATGCCCAAATCTAATATATGTCATTATTGAAAATTTTATTTTTTAATATGTAAATCTAGTATATATCATTATTGAAAATTTTAAGTTATTTTATGTCAAAATCTAATATATGTCATTATTGAAAATTTTATTTTTTAATATGTAAATCTAGTATATATCATTATTGAAAATTTTATTTTTTAATATGTAAATCTAGTATATATCATTATTGAAAATTTTAATTTATTTTATGTCTAAATCTAATATATTTCATTATTGAAAATTTTAATTTTTAATATGTAAATCTAGTATATATCATTGTTGAAAATTTTAATTTAATCTAATATATGTTATTATTGAAAATTTTATTTTTTAATATATAAATCTAGTATATATCATTATTGAAAATTTTAATTTAATCTAATATATGTCATTATTGAAAATTTATTTTTTTTAAATGTAAATGTAGTATGTATCATTATTGAAAATTTTAATTTTTTTGTATGTCCAAATCTAATATATTTTATTATTAAAAATTTTAATTTTTTTTTAATGTCTAAATCTAATATATGTTATTTTTGAAAAAAATATATTTTTCAAAGATACATTTTTTATTGAAAATTTTAATTTTTTGTATTTCCAAATCTAATATATATTATTATTGAAAATTTTAAATTTTTTAAAGGTCTAAATATATGTCATTATTGAAAAATTTAATGTCTTTAAAATGGTGAAAATTAAGTTTATTTCAACAAAAGATGGAGATGGAGGGTATCGATCCCCGCACCTCTAGCATGCTGTGCTACATCCCATTAATGTTATTGCCAACACTACATTAAGTTAACAATCATCAACTAGGGATCGAACCCGGGTCACCCATATGACAGGGAGGAATACTCACCACTTTACTACAATGACTATACGTTTGAATTATATTTATTATAAATATTCTGTTATGACGGAATAAATTTGGAAAAACGATGTCACTAGCATATTTGTTAGACGAATGAAAAACAAATATTGTAGGCTCAGCAGCGACCATTTCAGAGGCAGTATCAATCTGTCATACGGAGAGAACATTGAACCTCCTTTTGTGCCAAATCTCTTCACCGCCCACCACAACAAGTCTCTTCTCTCTTTATATTAATAGGATTGAGATATTTTTACGCTTCTGCATGTGGGATTGTGCTGAACTATGTGGATCACTATGTTCTTTAATTTGAGTATGCAATGTAATTTGGAATGTGGTACATGGAGATTAGTTCAATTTATACTATGTATGTGGAATAAGTACAATACTTATGCAAAAGAATATATATATGTTTATTTGTGGCTTATTTAAATGTCATTTTAATGATATAGATTTTCACTTGTAACAATTAGATGCGTTATTGTATAATATATGCGTTGTTAGTGAGCTAGATTACATATGGACTGACTATGGGATAATCAAATTCATGTAGAATAAAGGTACCTTGGACTGTCATAAATGTCTTGGGAATAATGATTTGATATTGATTTCTTAGAAATTACATTATGATTATTAAACATTTCTTTGACTTGTGGATGATGTGAATTTTGATAGGACCCATAGCTTTACCGAGGCAGTTGTTGGGTGATGGGTCTTTAAGAAGAATGATTGTACATTATGGTTGATTAAGGGTGTTGAACCTAATAATTTCATGGGGGGTGGAGGCATTTCCCACAATTTATCCTGTGAAAATCGGAGTTATGAGAGGGTTGTACTGGGCATTCTCCCCTAGATGTGTGATGGTGACTATCGATTGCTTTCCACAGAAGTCCGTTGATGCAATCAACGCTTCCCCTAGTAAGGTTCTATTTGTGGTTAGGTTGGTATATTGGATGCCACAAAATATTATAACAAAGGATGCGATGGAAGTAGTGGTAACTAGATACAAAGTACTTGAGGATACATATGAGACCCCAATGGTATTAGACAGGGTTATTGATTATTATTACAAAACTTCATGATTGTATGCCTAATCCATTAATGTATGTGTTTATACAATTCAATTCTTATTATTTTGAATGAAGATAACAAAAGATAAATTATGCATTATTTAATTGTTATTCTACATGTTGATTTTCAACATATAAGGCTATGTGTTATGGCCATTGGATTTTGATTTATAGTACCCATGCAAGAAGTGTGTGCGTTGGCCACATATGCACACCTTGCATGAGTACATTATTATATTTGGCTAATGCAATATTTATTAGTAGGTTGAGATATAATTTTTGTATTACCGTGTGTATATTATAAATATATAATTGCATGGTTTATAAGGACTGTTGACATATCAGATACGTTTAAAAATTAACTGAATTGAATGGATTGTTGAATTCTTACGTATATGTATATATATATAGATATAGATATAGTAAAGTATAAATAATTTTATTGAGATATTATGTACATGTATAAAAGTACATACATAATATATAATATTATATATGAAATATATTTGTGGCAGAGGATATTAATGTAATAATTGGATAGATAGGATCTGCATTGATCCTATATATGTTACCATATTGCATTTAAATTGATTTCATGGAAAGAAAGGCTTGAAAAACATGTTATGGTTACTTTAAATACAATTCTTAACATAAAGATATGAAAGGCGATAATGGAGGTTCATAAATAGAGATAGGAGATACAGAGAAGGGGAGGATGGTACTTGGGATGATGAAGAGATTTTGAGAAGGTTTTGGAAGAGTTATAAGAACTGTTGGAAGAAACACTACCTATCATATGCATCACTATTATTCTTTGTGGATCATTATTCTTTGAGTTGCAAGCATGGAGGGTCAAGAAACTAAAGGGTTTCTTGGAGCTAGGATGTTGGAAAATGATCCAAATGGATAATGGAGGCCACCCACTTATTCTAATGAGTTACAATAGTTATCCATCTTCTTGTCAATTTTCTATAGTTTTTTGGGTCCTAAACTTTCGAGGTCCTTTTGAGGCTCTCAATGAAGTTTTTTGTCCATTCTCAATTAGTTATTTCCATTGAGCAATCGAGTTTCCTAAATAGAGATTGTATGCAAAAATTGAGCCTCTAGGAAGTTGACGTATCAACTAACCACCTTGAGTCCCAAAAACCCTTTTGGTTTTTCATCTCCTTATATGTTCAAGTTTCTAGATGTTAGGGTTTTCCCTATTTATGCTTATGATAAAAAGGTCCTTTGTGGTCTCTTTATAATCATGTCTTGCGAATGAGCGTAGCCAACACATCTATCTTCAAAGATAAGCTACCACCATCTAAGATAATTTGTATTTCTTGGAATTTTCATTGTTTTTTCATTCCATTCATTATTGTACTATTGTGCTTTCTGTAAAATATTTGTGTGTGTGTGTGTTTCCATTTTATATTTTTTCCATCATTTAATTCTCCAAATAATCCAGATCAATGGTATTAGGTCAATTTTCTCTTTTCATTTCTTAGTGCATGCCCCCAACAAGATCCATATATTAAGAGTTGGGTCTCAAACTAGTTGAGCTTGTGGAAAACCACTCTCACAGACCCAAGCAATCTCACATGGAGGGAGGAGAAAACGTAGATTATGGAGAAGGAGATCCTATTAAGTTTTTTCTTGAGAAGACCCTCGCACCACATAGGAATGAGATGGTGGATAGTTTCTCTTAGATCCTTCAACGATTACCGACATTGGAAAAAATACATTTAACAAGTATCCATCTCAAAGGTGCAACTCCTTTCAAGGCATAAGTTAAATTTTGCATTCCCTTATTTGAAGGCTAGATAGATGCAGATGCTTAGAGAAATGGTTAAATTTATTATAGGATTACTTCTTTGTTAAAAAAAACAAAAAGTTTACTTGTTGTATATATACCTTCAAAATTATTAATTTAATTTAAATAAATGATTTTTTAAATTTAAATATATTAAACAAGTAAACATTAATTTTTTGACAACTTCATACATCACCTCTACTTTATAAATAACACCAATCTTCTCCGTAAACATATTGTAATCATGATCTATTATACATGCTACCTTGTATTTAAAGTCAAAGATGGACCTCTACAAGCTTGCCATCTTCATTAAATTTTTGAAGTAAGCTATTCAAACTGTAGATGAAGGCTTCACACCATTTTCCTGGGGCATCAAGAGAATACCCCACTCTCACCGACGTTTGATTTTTTTCTTCGTTTGATTTTGTCTTGGAGGACCCACAACCCAGTGAGGCCAACATGAGACTCGAGAGACCTCTATCAACTAATAAGATACCTTTGCATGTTATCATGTGATGTGCATTAACTGCATGGAATATTTGAACATCCATCTTCGAGAGAATACTTTCCCATGTCTTGTGCCCAAGCACTGCTTTGATCTCTCCTATGATTGTTGAAACCAATACATCATGTTCAAGGATCGTGACAAGTTGATCATGTGTGCTAGCAAATGTTATAAGGGTAGAGGATGTAACCTGATTTCTGAGATTGTGACTGCATCATGGATCATGCCAAAAATAGCTTTGTGACTTGAACTGGCGCAAAGAAGGAGAATTCTAAACCTTCAATCCTGCAACTATACAGTTGACCTTGTGTTCCTATTTACCATGAAAGCATAGGTGCAAGTAGGAAAATAACGATGAAAATAACATCTGTATAGTTTGAGGAATCACAAAGACCAGGTAGTTACCCAATATGTGCTAGAAATTGATGATGTTATCTCCTGGATTCAAGGATGTTTCCTTTTAGTCCAAGACGAAATATCAAGGTTGTTAATAATGGTTTTACCTCCATGTTAGGTGAGGTAGTTTGATTTTGAAGGTATATATATATATAGCAGTACGGGAATAAGAGTATGTGTCTCTGTTGTGTATGATCTAGAGATATTTCCTAAGGAAACAAATGTACCAGTTCTCATGGATCTCTGATGCATACATAGAGAGACACCAAAATTCAGGGATATTAGTCTATAGTCTTGACATGCTATTTAATATATACACATTATGCTATCATATTTAATATGGACTAGTGATGTAGTTGCTCATTTGATAAAAATACAAAGGTTTGAGAGATAGTGGACCAAACGATCAACCTATTATCAAAAACATTCGGTTAGTGAAGACAAGAACTATTTTGTTACTCTGAATGGTTCAGATCTAGAACAAAAAATACACAACAATGCAACTTTTCCCTAGATTGTTAAATCAATTGAATGTAAAGCTTTGTTACCTCTTAGTGGAGATGATCCTTTCCTTCTCGATGTGTTTTGCAATCAACTATAAAGAAGAGACACCTGCAAAAGGATGCAAAGGAAAAAATACAAATAATGAAAGCAACAAGATAACTTAACAAATCTATGCTAATGATCAATGGGAAAATAAATAAACAATTTGAATCAATCAAAAATTATTTATGGGAAGGGAAAACATATTTGTATTAATAGAAATGGAGAAAGAACTACAACCAAAGCCTTGATGTTGAATATTTTTTCCATGATCTTTTGAGTCACAAGATACACACTCTTTGCCTCTCAATACTAGAGTAATTCCACTAGCATAGACTTACTTTTCTAGTCCTCCATCATGGATGAAAGTGAGCTTTCTTATATAGGCCAAAGGGAGATCAAATTAGTTGAGATTCTTTTCGAGGAAGGTGAGGGATCATCCCTAGAGGTTAGGGTTTGAGTGCCACCAAATCTGATTGGTTGGGATAAGCCTCCACTAGGAATGTCTTCTAGAATGTTATCGAAATTTCTCTTTTCATAACTATACAATATTCATACATTGTCCACTTTAAGATATTTTAAATTTTTATTCAATTTTTAGAAAACTAATGAGATCTTATTTTCAATATTGTATTTTTACAATACCCAATCTATCGACATATCTTTGCACCTTTTGGGACAATTGGTAGTATTAATATCATTGAATTAATTGCCCACTTCAACATTTGGGATTAACTACACTAATCTTATCAAGTCTCAACTTGCTAGGTACATATCCCAATAAATGAATTAATTGAATCCCCCTCGTAAATAACTTAGTGACATGCTTCAAGGGTTATCTCAATTGGTCATGAATCGGAATTGAGATCTCTCCCCCAAAGTTTGGGAAGTCACGGTTTCAACTCTTTTTCTCCCATTGGGGTTAGGGTTTGTAAACAAGGTTGATGGTTTACCTCCTTTACCATCCATGAATCATGGGAAGTAGTTGAAGGGTTTTCCACAATGTTATTCCTTGGAAGGAAAAAAAACTATTTAACAACTATCAATGGGTGAGAGACTTGCTTCTATGAGGAGGATAGGATAATGTGTATTGCTTTTAATTCTGAGATTATGTTAAAAAACACTTTTAGATTTGCTCTATTCTTCTCTATGATTCTTTAAGAGATGTTGTAGCCCCAAACTTCACAACCATATAAGATAACATGAGTGACGAGAATCTCAAAGAGGAGTTCCTTCCTATTCCAAAGTCAAAGGTATGTTAATTTACAACTATTTTCAAGTCCATTTAAGTTTTCCCCTCTATATTATTTCGTTTATTAATATTATAATTCTAATTAAACTTATAATAAAAATGAATTCTAAAATATTTATATAAAGTCGTTATCCAATTTCATAAAATACTAGTATTTGCACCAAGAAACGTCGAGGGGGTAAAAATATTGTGTCTTTCCGTAAGCCAACCTTTGTGACTTTGGTACTTGTTGCATTATGCATTTCCATAGGGTTGTATCTTAGTAACAATTATTATAATAATTTCAGCAAGAAATTGGATTGAATTTAACTGAACTTTTTTTCGATTTCCGAAATCCTGAATCGAAATCGGAATATCAGGAAATCAGAAATTGGGAATTCAGGAAATTATTTGAACAAAAACCTAAGTCTGATCTTTTCGATATCGGAAGCAGGAGTTGCCACATGGATTTTGACTGAATAATTATTTTTCGATTTGCGATTTGTCTAAATTTCTTATTTTCGACATATAAATATTATGATAGGACATTTATGAATTTTGATTTGTGTACAATCAAATTTTGTTTGCTTTTTTCGATTTTCGATTTCCTATATTACGGATATTGGTTCATTTGTTCGATTGTAGTATTTTTTATTTTCCATATCGGAAAGCGGAGATTCCACATGGATTTTGATTGAATGATTATTTCCCGATTTGTGATTTGTCTAAATTTTGTATTTCGTATTTAAGCATTATCTAATTTAAACTTTAATTTCTGTACAATCAATATAAAAAAAATGAATATTGTGGTTAACTAAATATTAAAGAAAACAACATGATATTAAAAAGAGCGAAAAGGTGAAATAATCTAAAAATCGGAAATGTAAATGTTTGGCGTTTGGTTGAACTTGTCAGTTGATCCAGAGGAAATATAAGGTAGAGGAACTTTTGTATTTTTAGATGGCATATTAAAGAATTGAAGTTAATATTTTTCAGTTTGGCGATAGTTTTCTACTATGTATTTCATGTGTTTGAGCGCGTAGACTCGTGATTTTGATAATCAGAAACCCATGTTCCCACATGGATTTTGACTGAATGATTGTTTCCCGATTTGCGATTTGTCTAAATTTCTTATTTACGACATATAAATATTATTATAGAACATTTATGAATTTGGATTTGCATACAATCAACTCAAAGATTTTCAATTTCTGAAACCCTCAATCGAAATCGAAATATCAGGAATTGGATATTAGACTTTAGGTTTTTTTTCAAGTAATTTTTCGGTTTCCTAATTTCCGAATACCTATATTTCAGATATCCGAAATGGGCAATATCGTTTATATTTTAATAACATTCATTTGTTCGATTTTAAACTTTTTCTTTTGCATATCAGAAAGTGGGTTTGGCACATGGTTTTTGAGTAAATAATTGTTTCCTGATTTGTGATTTGTCTAAATTTCTTATTTCAGACATATAAATATCATGATAGGACATTTATGAAATCAGAAATGTATGAGACAACGGAAAGGGATTAGCATCGCAGTCAAGAATTTTTATGTATCCTATTTAAGCATTATGTAATTTGAACTTTAATTTCCGTATAACCAATATAAACAACAACAACAAAAGGATTGGTTAAGTGAATATTAAAGAAAATAACATGATATTATAAATAACGAAAACAATAAGTAACCTAAAAATCGGAAATGTAAATGTTTGGTGTTTGGTTGAACTCGTCTGTTGATCCATAAATATAGGGTCAAGATTATTTTTGCCCTTTTAGATGGATTTTTAAAGAATTGAACTCAAGATTTTTATGTGTGGCCATAGTTTTTACTGTGCGGGTAGACTGGTGATTTTGACCTATAAGTTTTTACTGTGCGCGTAGTAAATGTAAACTCTCAGTCGTTTTTAGAGATGGTTTCTAAAATTCAATAAGAGAAGGTATCTTCTACAACCAGGGATACTAGATCTAAAACGGCTCTTCAAGAGCAGAAAATCAAAGATCCCAATGCCAGTTTTTTCAGTGACACGAGTGGGTATGTGTCTGAGTGCTCATGCCTGGACTGGTGTAGAATTTATTCTATTTTTGATAGTGATGATTTTTCCTCTGTTATTAATGACCAACATTTTTACATTAACATACACAATTATTAGCTCCATTGCATTGCGGCAAGACCTGCTTTTATTCCTTACACAAACCCTGTTAAGTGGGCATTGGATCACGTTGATCTTAACTAATGAATGTTTAATAATATTGACAATGTCTCTATTTCTTCGTTTGCACCATAAGTGTTTAATAGGGCTTATGGTTTGAAAACTCCCAAGCAGTTTTTATCAGGGAATTTTTTCAACGAATTCCTTTCCAAATCGAAATATGAACAAGTGGTGAAATGTTGGCTGGAAGACCCAACACTAGTGATTCTTGTTTCACTTTCAGCATATCTAGTTTCTTGGTTTAGAGATCCTTTCTCGTTGCTGGCGGCCATGTTTTGCAGGTTATATGGTTTACCTAACTGTTCCTTACTAAAAAAGAAATGGGTGCCTATGGTGAACCATGTTTTTCTTACAGGTGATTTGTCCTACTGGGCAGAAATTCTATTTTGCAATTTGCGGGGGGGAATTGAAAAATATTAGGGAACCCCAGCGAATCAGAAACCCTCTTTCTACATGTCAGGGTACATTATGGATACATTTTGTGCGTGTTCCTATTTCCCGGAGCTAAATTGTGATTGGAAGGATAAATATCCACTTGTTCATATATATTGCGTTGATATGTGGGATGACAATTTCATACATGTGACCTGTTTCTCGGGTCAATGTACTGTAAAAATTTTAAAGTTGATGCTCCTGCATTTTCTGAAAAATCTAGGGAACTTATTTCTGTTTATGGCGACTGGTATCATTAGGTGATATTTCTCTTACATAAGGATTTGGGGCAGCAATATAGTGCACTTGCTTCCTAGAATTGTTCCGGACTGAATGGTGCTTCAAGAATTTGCCTATCAAAGTGTGATTGATGGGGCTTTCCCCAAGTTGACCAAACATAAGAAGAAGGGATGGCCTAAATTTCCTATGAATCTTGGCAATCTTACGGTACAGAATGCTGCTCATGCGTGTTTGTTGGGAAAGGATATTTCTGTTATGATCTTGGGAGAGGTATTCAAAAGAATGCATGATCCATTGGGGTTTTTGCAAAATGTATTTGCTGAAGAGCACATGAAATTTCAATATGTTCATGAAAATGAGCCCGATGATTCCATGATGCAAGGAGCTTCCACTTTTCAGGAGGCAATTCGTAAAATTAGTGATCCAGAGACAAAGTCGCATCAGTACGTGTATGAAAAGGTTTTGAAGAGAAGAATTTTGCGAGAAAGAGAAAATAAATTTGAACTAAAACAAGATCTTGACAAGGAGAAGACAGAACAAGAAGCGAGAGAATATTTAGCAATTTATGTTATTGTTGTTGCTGCTTGATCTAAGGACAAGGGAAAAGGTGTCCTTCAAGGCCCAGTTAGCCCCTCTATTTGTAGAATGGAAGATACACTGGACAAAAAGGTTGAACTGTATCTAATTGAGAAGGAGAAGAGAGAAAAAGAAGTGAGAGAACATGCAGCAAGGTCTGTTTCTGCTATTGCTGCTAAATCTGAGAAAAATGGGACATGTGTTCTTCAAGGCCAATTGAGCTCTTTTCTTATAGCAATGGAAGATATGTCGAAGAAAGGGGCAGAACTCAAAAGAAAATTTGAAAAAGTTTTGTTTGAATTGCAATCTGAGATAGAGTTAACTTAATTAAATCCTAAAAGGTTGAGGAGTTTAGCAGTTTCTGAAGAGGCTCAACTGCCAGAAGCATGGACAAGAGAAAAGTTGATTTCTTCGGTCTCAATTCGCAACAAAGAAGATAGGATTGTTCAAGAATGTTGGATGTTAGATATAGCTATACAAGAAGCTTCTGTACAAAATGTAAATTGTTTATCATCAACTCAGATTGAGATTCATGATACGAACGCGGAAAAAGATGTTGAGGATGTTATGACTACCATTGTGTCATGTATCCCCAATATCCAAAGGTTTTCTAGTATATTAGGTACATCATCTTTGCAGCATTATTTTTCTGAGGTAAATTTGTTATCAATAATGGCAGCTACTATTAGCATGTTCACCAGTTCAGTTGATTCACCTATCCATATTTTTGTTTCTTCTTTTTCATCAACTCAGCTTATCACTACATGCTAGTGCGACATTCCTTTTGTCTGTATAACTCTTCCTAAAAAGAAGGATTTTTCTATATGTGATTCTTTTACATCACTCTCTTTTACCTCTGTTTCTTGTCATATGAATATTGTCCCGGCTAGAATGGATATTCCCTTAAATCAAACGTAAAGTGATCCTTTGGTTAGCGTCCACCAGCAAAGCATTTCATATTCTAAAGTTATCACGAACTTTGGAGAAGATGCAGTTGTATCCTTTGGAAAATATTATTGGAGTAAAAAGTAAAAAGTTGTGGTTAAAAGGGGAGCCAAGCGAGCCAAAGAAATTTTAGGCATAAATGTGCCTGGTATTGGTGAGCTCATATGGAAGGTAGACGCAAGTGATATGCAAGAAGGGGCAGTGGAAACAATAGCTGCTATGAGAGTTTTTTCTGGAGCTAATTTCAATATGTTTCACAATTAAATTTGGCTCTTAGTGAAAAACATAAAGAATTGGAGAAGGTGAAATGCGACCTAGTAGAAACACAACAGAGGCATGAACAACAGATTGAGCAGTTGAAACAAGAACATGAAGAGAAAATAGAGAGATGGAAAAACAAAGTTGAAGAATAAAAGCATCAGCTTCGAAATGTAGAGTTTGCTAATTACCAACAAGTAGAACAAATCATTCTTATCAATAAAGAATTGAAACATCTCCATTTGACCTCAAAAGGTTGTTCCTTTGTTGATGTGAGACCTGAGGATTTTAAACACGTACTTTGTAAAATACAGGAAGAATTTGGGTAGAATGTGATAGATTTGTATAACTATTTTGATGAGATGTAAGGCATGTATGAAAAGTTTATCAAGCAGTCTAAAAATATTGAGGATCACCATCATCAGATGAGAGTAGCATTCAGTTCTTTAGAGTAAGTAAGAGGTTGGAAAAAGGATATTAAGGAAAGACCTGATGGCATGGGAATTTTAGACAAGTTAGAGCTCAAGAAAACTAAAGCTTGCATTGAGACATGGGAGGCTATGTGCGATTCAGTTGAAGATGTAGTCAATGGAGGGCAAAAGGTTTGTAAAAATAGGTGGTTTGCCTTAAACAATTTGCTAACTTATTTGAGTTTACTTGTTTTGGAACCTCCCAGTGAGGCAATTTGTCCTTAAGTTCATTTGCAAGAAGTGGAAAAGCAGTTTGATCATAGCAAAGAGTTGATTCACCAAATTAGTCATTTAACCATGCAAGAAATGGAGAAATGGATAGAAGTTCCTCATGCCTCGATAGATTGGATGAAACTATTCATTAAAGAATGGAAAAAAATGACAAGGGTGGAAATTTTGTCCCAAATTTGCAAGAACGATATTCAGTTGAGGAATGCTCATTTTCAGGAAGTTAATGACATTCTGGATATATTTTCCAAATGGTGTTCTTTCCTTAATCAAAGCTAGAAACTATTTATTTGTGTAATTGGACGTTTTGGTGTGAATTTGTATTTATTGAGTAAGTCCAAGAAACATTTTTTTTTGCAATTTGTGTATCTTCAACAGTTATATGCTAAGTTGATATAAATTAGCTTGAATTAAGTAAATTTGATTGGCATATTTGTACATTAATTTGCATGTTTGCTAAAAGTAATTTTAACTTTTTAACTTGTTTCGGAATATGTTAATGAAATACACTTAGCTTTCAGACTGGTGGTGTCGCGACCTAAAATATACTCTGAATTTAACTTAAAACAGTCTTGCATATTTCAATTAAGGAAATGGCTTGAATATTTAAAGACCGCCCATTTTTTTTTCTATTTTCTGGTTTTTGGGTATCAGGAATCGGAAATACTATATTCGATATTTCTTTATTTGAAAATTGAAAAATTTCGAGGTTGGAAATGTCGCAAATTGGATTTTGTGGAATTTAAAATTGGAAGTTAAGGTTATTTTGATATTGTACAGTTTTTTTGAAATAATTTTCCATATTTGCGATTTTCAATTTTGGATATTAGAAAGTGGAAAGATCGGTATTTTTAATTGTAATGTTTATTGATTTATTGGATTTCCAATATTTCGGAATCAATTATCGCGAATCGGAAACGTTCGACAAGCGTAATAACCTTAATTAAAACTGGAATTTCCTATTCTCGATATCGGATTTTGGAAATTTCGTATGGATTTTCAAAATTATATGATTTAATTTATACAGTAAATTAAAATTTATAATTTAATTATCACAGATTGACGTTGTACTTGTTTTTGTCATGTGTATCCTGCACTCATTACGCATTAATGAAGTGAGTATTTTTGTGCGGGTTGGCCAAGTTCGTGATGAGTTGCATTTTAATGCTGGGATTAAAGTTGATTCGGTAGTGACGTCTCTACTTTGATTTTGTTGGAGACAACATTAAAGTGTTGCTGTTGATGAATCTTTTTGAGAACGTATTAGCTTGAATGGAGGACACTATAGCTATGATTTGATGCAACAGTCATTTCGTTATGTCGTTACAGTACAATTTCACTTGCTGAGTAACTCGATGTGGTACAACAATGTTTTTTCTCTATTAATGGCCTCCTGTTGGTTTTACTGTGGTGATTCGTCTTATAGCTATTTCTTGCCTAAGTTATTTGTCCTGGTTTATTGTTGTTGTTTCGTCTTTTTGTTGTAGAACCGTTCTGTCTTTCTTTGTTCCATTTTGTTTTGAATCTGAACCAGCATACTATGTCGAAGCAGCATGCCATGTCTCGTCATGCTGGTCATGGGAAACAAGGGGCGCATGTCACAAAGGTAGATGGTTACAACAACGATATTTCTCTACAAGTTAAGTCCATAATAGATGACTGGGAGAGGAGGCTAGTAAATGAGTATATTGCTCGTGATATTGATGGGGTAAGCCCGAATCACTATTGGATTGTAAAAAATATGATGGGGTTACTCATGGAAGAAATGCTATGGAAATGGAATAATAGTAAGTTGGAAATTTCACAGGCTATGTCGAAAATGATGGAGTTATATATGCTTATCATGGAGAGAGATATCATGGACATGTGGAAAAAATTAGCTGTGGGAGTTGATTCTTTGGCTGATGGAGATAGCGAAAATGTCTCTATGGCTCTAGAAATGAATGTCGACCCCGCTCCTATGATACTCAATGTATCTACAGTTCCTGTTACAATTAGTGAGCTTTTCAAAGGTGTTCAAAAATGTCAAGATTCTGTGGGGAAAGTGATTATCTCTGTGGAAAAATCCAATCCTTATGTAGGGAAAACCGATGACTCTATAGGGAAAGCAATTGTTCTGCCTTTGAAACACGGTCTACCATTGTCAGATGAGGAACTATGAGGGATTTCTCTTATGGCTGAGGAAACGCAAACACAAAACACGCAGGATCTGGCTATCAATACGAGTGATGCTAACTCATGATCTTGTTTCTCTTTCTTTTTGTTTCACTTTTTCTTCTTTTTGTTTACCTCTAAGTTTATTATTTTATTTATCTTGTAAGGTCTCTTCGGAAACATTTGTTGATAGTAATTTTGTATGTAGCCCCCCATATATCACATGGGTTATTGTGGCTCATTTGAATATGTCTATAATTTTCTATAACCTTTACTTAGGCAGCAACATTCATTTTTTGTATGATTTTTATGCTCGGTACAATTGAACTGTAAAAAATTTCGGAAATTATGGAGCTTTGGTTTTTCTTTATTTGAAAAGACAAAACTTTTGAGATTGGAAATGTTGCAAATTGGAATTGGGGAATCGAAAATTGGAACATCGCATAGAGGTGTACAGATTTTTTTTTGTGCACGTTCAATATAAACTATAAACTATAAACTGTGCATGTTTCGAAATACCATATGGTCTGATTGTAGTAAAATGGAGTTTGTCGTTATATGAAATTGATTTTCATGTTTTATTTTCACTGTTGGTATAATGTTTGTAGAAGTTATTGCTTTGTAGGAAAGATGTAATAACAAATATTTATGTTAAAAAATATGAAGTTTATAGATTATTGAAACATTTCGTGGTTGGAGTGTGTGATATTTATGATCATTTAATGATCAACCAATATTGCCGATATATTTAATCATTAATGATTGTACATTATGGTTGATTAAGGATGTTGAACCTAATAATTTCATGGGGGGTGGAGGAATTTCCCACCACAGTTTATCCTATGAAAATCGGAGTTATGGGAGGGTTGTACTGCGCATTCTCCCCTAGATATGTGATGGTGACTGTCGATTTCTTTCCACATAAGTCAGTTGATGCAATCAACGCCTCCAACCTAAGGTTGTATTTGTGGTTAGGTTGGTATATTGGATGCCACAAAATATTATAACAAAGGACGCGATGGAAGTAGTGGTAACTAGATAAAAATTACTTGAGGATACATATGAGACCCCAATGGTATTAGACAAGGTTATTGATTATTATTACAAACCTTCATGATTATATGCCTAATCCATTAATGTATGTGTTTATACAATTCAATTCTTATTATTTTGAATGAAGATAACAAAAGATGAATGATGCATTATTTAATTGTTATTCCACATGTTGATTTTCAACATATAAGACTATGTGTTATGGGCATTGGATGTTGATTTATAGTACCCATGCAAGAAGTGTGTGTGTTGGCCACATATGCACACCTTGCATGAGTACATTATTATATTTGGCTAATGCAATACTTATTAGTAGGTTGAGATATAATTTTTGTATTACCATGTGTATATTATAAATATATAATTGCATGGTTTACAAGGATTGTTGACATATCAGATACGTTCAAA